>JUDZ01009490.1:0-24169 GCA_000812845.1 Stagonosporopsis tanaceti | reverse complement strand
CTGTCAGCATTGTGCTTGTGCCTTAGAATGTGCTGTCTTCGTCTGGAAATGGTTGCAGCAAGTCGATGTCATGACTGCCCAGGAGGGCGTCTCAGGTGTGTTCGCCAAAGAAAAGCCACCAATGTTTCCTAGTTATTGACCACGAAAACGTAGAGTCCGAAGCTCGTATCATTGCATGGATCCGAGATCTAGTCAAGGAGTCTCTGCTTTTCCTTGACCTGGACGATCTGGGTCTCCAGCAGTCCGACGTCGAAGATCTTAGCCTCTCCCAGCTGGGAGCAATTGTGCTCTACATCTGGTCCTGTGTTTTCTCTCGCAGTATTATTTGGCCTCTTATACAGTGTGTCAGCAAGGCTTTGCGCATCCTTGCTAAGCAAGCTATGACTGAATTCGCCACACAGCTTAGATAACACTTTGCATGTAGCACATAAATCAGGCCGCCCAATCTTGTTCAGCTGTCAAGTATAGCAATATCCGTGGTAAGGCAACACGGATGTTCACCGATCCAAAACGACGAGAAAGAGAGGAAAATATGTAACGAGGTACGGAGAAGACCAGGTTTCATGGGGAGACGAACACGTGGCGTACCCACCGTATCTAATTCCATAGATTCCGCCATCAGCACGCATGGAGAGAATTTGCACTCTGATGTGACTCCCTGTGCGTCTCCACTTTCCTCTGCCAAGCGTCCACTCCCACTTCGAACTTGCTACCCGTTTCGTTGTCTTAGTATAACCACTATCCTTATCTCCAACATTCTCCAACGCTTTCTGGCATGACTAATGATTGTCCAACACTACACCAAATCACGTCACTCATCTAGACTCCGATAAACTCCGACGTTCTCCAACACTGCTGACAAACGTCAGTCAGTGCAAGTTGAGAGGAACTCGATTTCTCCAAGTCACTGTCCGTACCATCCGGCCCGTCTGTCGTCCAATGAACGCGGTAAACTTCTACCTCGCATTCACCAAGGCCACGGTGACCCATCAGAATCCCGGCTACGGTAAGCGGGGCTACTGTCCGATCTCGTCCGGTAAGTTACTGCGGGACGATATCCATGCAGCTGTCGCAAAAGCTCCGAACACAGCGACCAGGTCGGAGATATGACCAAAGAGGTACTGCAGAAGACCATGGCTCCCCAAGGCGTTGGCACTTCTTCTGTGAGAGTCAAAATGGCCTGCTGACTTCGTAAACTCTTGCGTATATCTATACTCGTATGCGAAGTCAATTTAAAACAAATCTTTGACGGCTGCTCGTCTTTCGAATCAAGCTGTGGCTCTGATCGTGATGTAGGTGTGATTTTCCAGCCATCATAGTAATGGAGAAAGGTGGCATATAGCGGACCTGGTAAGCATGATATGTACATTTACTTAATCAAAACATGGACTGATCGTATCGATACATCGAACGCTTGTATCTCAATATGCCCCTTGCTTTATATCCTCCTGCGCACCACTATCCCTCCTCTGCTCATCTCCCGCCTCCTCCTTACCCCTGCCCTTATAATAAGGCCTGGGCAGATTATCATAATACGGTACCACAATAACATCAGGGTCACTCGTCATCCCGACCATCGCCTTCGTCATATCCTGATGCGGGCGATTACTCACCCTAAGATCAATCAAACCGGGTCCCTCACTCTGCACAATCTCATCCACCGCGTCCCCCAGCGCATTCAATGCCTTCTGCCAGCGCGCCTCATCCTTGCCCCCCAAATCGAGGAAAGACTTCCGTCGCGTGTCCAGCGGTGACTGCGGCAGCGCCGCCGTAGCATCGACCAGCAAGCCCGGCATCCCAAAGCCCTGCGCAATGACATCGAAGCGCGTCGTGGCGCTCAGCCTGCTCGCGAGCCGCGCGGCCGTCTTGTCGCCGTAAATCATGTCCTGCCCCGCGAGACTCATGCCCCACACCTCGTTGTTGACTACCACGGTCAGTATCCTCAGTCGAAACCGGCGATACGTATCCAGCTCCGCCAGGTGGAAGCCCGCGCTCCCGTCGCCTTGGATATTGAGTACCAGCTTCGACCTGTCTGCCACGGCGGCACCGAGCGAGTAGCCCCAGCCGTTGCCCAGGAAGCCCAAGTACCCTGTGGTGTTCATGCACAACGAGGCGGATGCTTCGGGGAGGTTCTGCAGCGCCCAGCCGCCCGCCTCGCCGCCATCGATGCAGATGATAGTGTTTTCGGGGATATGGTGGTAGAGTTTCTTGATGGCGTGGTAGGGGTGCAAGTGGCCGTTTGTTTCGTCGATTTTAGGCTCGGATTCGTTGTGCGGGGCGCGGAAGGACTTGAGGCCCAGGGCTGTGCGGATCCAGGACTCGGCCGTCTTGTATTTCGACGTGTCTTGGTTTAGTACGCGGTTTAGTGTCGACACGGCCAGCTTGATGTCTGACACTATGCCGAGGTCAATATGCTGCGAGCGGCCAATCTCGCTGCCGTCGATGTCGATTTGGACGATCTTGCAGGAGGAGGTGGGGACTATGGCGCCGCTGCGGCCGCCGAGGAGGAAGCCAGTTCGTGCGCCTAGAAGCAGGACGAGATCGGGTTGCGATTTGCCAGTTGCGGGGAGTAGGCCCAGCCCAAGTGCTGAGCCAGCATGGAAAGGATGTTTCGTTGGTAAGCCGGTGCTGAACTTTGGGCTGTGGAAAATAGGGATGTTGATGGCGTCCGCTAGGGCTACAATCTCATCAACTGCCTGGGACTTGTAAGTACTGACGTGAATGCAGGTCCACTTGGATCATCACTTACACCTCGAGCTCCAGTGCCTACGATGACGACAGGCCGTTCAGCACTCTGCAAGAGCGTCGTTATCTCACCAATCGCTGTTGGATCGGGTCCTGGCAGGGTCACAAGAGGCCCTGTAACGTTCCCCCATGCAATCGACTCATTATCTACAGGCGTGAACAGCACATCGATTGGAAAATCAACGAGAACCGGTCCAGGCGTTCCCGAGCTGGCTGTGCGCCACGCAAGACTCGCAATGCGAGGGATCTCGCCAACATTCGTAACTATGTTAATTAGCTATGGGACCCACGTAATCGCACCGTCAAGAACCACTCACCTCGATGCGCGAATTTGGTGACAGGCTTAGCGAGCACAACCTGGTCGTGAAAGCCTTGGAGACAGTTCGTCTCGGCATCTCGGAGGGGAGGACTGCTCGTGACGCAGAAAACTGGGCTGCGGTCCGCGAAAGCGGTAGCCAGGCCAGGGAGTCCGTTGCAAAAGCTGCATGGTATCAGTCTTCAATGCACTCCTGTTTGTGGTCCATGGTGGAAACAATGTCAACCACTCACCCGCTGTTTGCAGTAACAAAGCAACATCCCGTATTCCCACTGACCTTAGCATATCCCTCTGCGGCCTGCACGGCAACAGTCTCATGTCGAGTGTCAATGAGCTCGATGCCTGCATCTGAGCAGCCCATGAGGAAGGCGTCGAGATGACCACCGTGCAGACCGAAGATGGTGCGGACGCCGAGTTGGTGCAAACATTGTGCTAGAAGGTCACCACCAAGCAGCTCACGGCCCTTAGGCTGCTTAAGTTCTATGCTGTGGCTCGCCATGTCTTGATCCTGCGTCGCTTGTAGTCGTCGATTTGAGAGCGAGGTGAGCGAGGTTTATAGAATGTGACAGTTAAGCAGCCAGAGAGCATGAGGGGAAGAACGCAAAGTCAGTCCCAAGCCCAGACTCTTGCGTCGTCAACGCCATGCTGTGAGGTCGGCTAACGTGTGTTGTTGCGCGTGGGTTGATGTGGGGTACCCCGCTTGTTGCTTGCAGCTCCCGAGCTCCCGCAGTTAGCTCCGGTCCTATCGATGTAGGGTGCAGGACCTCGCGTCAGACACGCGAGTCGCACTTGCTGACTGGCTGGGCTGTACGATTCAGGTATATCAGGGTCGATCGTGGCCAGCTTCTTGCATGGGCATACTTGCTTGTAGTGGCTCGGAAGGTAACAGTCAGCGCGATACAAGAGTCTAGAGTCTTTGTCTATTCAATTGTCTAAACTTGTGAGGGTTGCCGAAGTCTCTTTGGGGTCATGAGTAGACTCAGTCGCTCATGAGGTCTACACCGACGCCCTTCAACGCGTCGACCGCCCAGCCCGGATACTTCTCCTTCGCACCGCTATACAGCTTGCTGAAGAAGTCTCTCAAGAACTGCGGGTATCTGTCCTCCAGGATAGCTTCTCTCGCCAGCCTCATGAGGTTAAGCTGGTAGTGCACGTTGTGCATGGTGAGCAGATGTGCTCCAGCTGTCTCCTTGGCTGTAATGTGGTACATGTAGGCTCGCGTGATGCCCAGGCCACCTTCTGATGTTGGCCGGCAGCAGGTGCATTTGCAGCCTTCCTCGATTGGCCCGAAGTCCTCCGAGTGAACAACGTTGCGTAGGTTGAGCATGCCGCTGGCGGTGATGGCATTGCCAAAGCGCTGGGCCTGTTAGCAAGGTTTTGTAACGCAATGAATTGAGGCTTACAGCAGTCCTGGTGGGCCACACGCAGTCGAACATGTCTGCACCGAGGGCGACTGACACGACCAGATCTTCAGGATAGCCAATGCCCATGACATAGCGCGGCTTCTTCTCCGGCAGCAGTCCGGTGCATGTGTCGACGACCTTGCAATAATCGCTCTTTGCCTCGCCCCCAGATAAACCACCTATGGCAATGCCTGGTGTATCGCGGGCAACCATCTCAGCAGTGCACTGCCGCCGCAAGTCCAGATCCAATCCACCCTGTATGATGCAGAAGAGGTTCTGGCGCTCGGGATACTTGTGGGCCTGTATGCAGCGGTCGAGCCAGCGGACCGAACGCTCCATTGCCTCTTTCATGCGGGCAAGGTCTGGAGACGTAGTGACGATGACGTCGTCGAGCTGCATCATAATGTCGGAGCCGATCGAGTTCTGCAGCGACATGGAGTGCTCGGGGGTGAGCAGCATCGGCGAGCCATCGTGAGGGCTGAGGAAGCGGACACCTTCTTCGGTGACTTTGGCGAGCTTGAGCAGCGACACCATCTGGAAGCTGTCGTGGGTGTCAGCTATGGTGCGTGCATCGACAAGGAGCGAGTGATCACCCACCCACCACTATCTGCAGCAGTCAGCACATTGTTCGGTGGCGTCCGTCATCTCATTGAGACTTGTAGATGGGCAAGCACCTGTGAGAATGTTATGTGGCCATGATTGCAGCTTGTGGGCGCCGCCAACGGCATCCAATGTTGCCTGTCCTGGCTTAAGGCCTCTGAAAGTGTCAGCAGGGGCGAAGACGATGCAGTCTGGCCTCGTACAGGTGATATGTGTTGTTCAGACAGAGCCTGCAACCCTGATCCTCAAGCTGATCTGGCGTGATGCCCTTCAGTGACGCTTGTGTTGCGACAGGCATGAAGATGGGGAGGGGTACCGGCCCATGGGGCAAATGCAGTGTCGCTGCGCGCGCCTTGGTGACCTGTGATGTGATTAGAAGAGCTGGGTCTCAGTCGCAGACGTCTCGCTTACCGAGCATTTTCCTAGCAGCTCAAACTGGAGCGCCGAGGGCATGGGCGCCATGATGTGCTGGTTGTTCGTCGTGTTTACGCAGTGACGCGACTTCCAAATTGTTCGCGTGAGGCTTAGCGCGGGCCAGTTGCTCCTTCCCATTCCTCGCTCCTGCACACTCAGTTCGAGACCGTTGCAACGTCTGCAGTCCACCTTTGTCAGAATTTGAGACAAACGTAATTCGATAGATGAAGGATAGATTCCGAGATTTGTAGTTCATTTGAGTTACGGTACTTGGTGCTACGAAAATTGAACGTTTTATAGGGTGCTTTGTAGTATTCAAAATCTTCCACTGCAACTTGCTTTAGTCACAAACATGTAACTCACTTCTCTAATTACACATGTGAGAATCTTTGTGACAATGTTTACAAATAGGTTATTCTTGAAAGAATGATATCAAGCACAGCCTATCAGCATCATCGTGTGCCTGCTGCGATTGAAAGTAGGAGGCACAGAGACGTCACGCTAGCGGTCATTCTAACTTACTAAGCGAACCCAGCGCCCTACAGCTGCTCCTCTACTTCATCACTCTTACTTTGCAACGCCGAGCACCACCCCACCGCCTGTACCTAGCGATCGAGGGATCAAATAATACAACCGAAATGCGAACTTCCAGCCGTCCGCGAGCGAGATGCGGGGTCCCCACGGGGTGGAGACCACTTGCAGCCACAATTCGGTCGCTCGGGCTATCTGCATCGGACACCGGATGAATACATAAGAGCAGCACCGCCGCATCGTGCTGTTGCGACATAATCACCATCGACCTCCACTATGCCAAGCGAATCACCAGAGGACAACCAGACCGAGAGTAATGACCAGGCTAAGACAACGACAGAAGGCCTAGCCTGTAACGGATGCCGCAAAGCCAAGCTGCGCTGCTCACGTGATCGTCCGAACTGCTTACATTGTAGAAAGACTGGTACGGTATGACCCAGCCGTTCTGCGTGAATACGCGATTGACATTCATCAGGACTAGATTGTGTATATGAGACTAAGCGAATAAAGCCAGGATTGAAGCCAGGAGCAGTCGAGAACCTTCACAGAAGATTAGGTATACTTGCAAATCACCCATGTTTTGATGTCCGTCTACTGACCAAACAGATGAATTGGAGCGTCGTCTGGAGCAAAGAGACGCCGACTCTCCAAAACGACCCCGCGATGATGCCCATGCTTCGACAGCTAGCGACAGCAGTGGTGGTGACTCGGCAGCTCAAAACATCTTGCTTCTGCTTGCCAGAGAACTTCCCAAGCTAGTCAAGCAAGAATGGAAAGAGTCCGCACCAACACCTGCACCGAGTGACGAAAGCTGCAAACGCCGACGCTTGAACGAAACTCTGAACGCGCCACAGATTGAAGATGCACCAGCTCTACCGGGAGCGGACATCGTAGAAGCGATACTGGCGGCCTATTTTGCGCATATCCATCCCTGGATCCCCATGATACATCAAGGACGCTTTTTTGATAGGCTTGCAGATGAGAATCAACGTGAGCAGCTGGTCATCATCCTGCATTCCATGGTGCTGGCGGCGTCGAAATTCCTACCCGATGCAGCTGTGTATGTTCGCGCTCACACTAGAAGCTGGATCATCTGCACTGCCATGGATAGCCTCTCACTCGAAAACTTGCAAGCTCTGATCATTCTAGCTTTTAACGACTTCGGAGACGGAAATGCTCAGAGGGCCTGGTCTATCGTTGGTTCCATGACTCGAACGGTAGAATACGCTCAACTAGCGCAAGAGCAGGAAGAAGGTGAACAGCGACCTTTCTCGCAGCCTTACGCCCCTCTCCACTACACGGCCGACTGGACCGAAGTAGAAGAAAGACGCAGGGTGTTCTGGAATGTGTTTCTTCTTGACAGGCTATGCTCGGTGACACAAGGTTGGAACACCAGCTTAACTTCCGACGATGTCTTTCGGAGGCTCCCTTGCGATGGACATCTCTGGAGGAAGCGAGAACCTGTCCAGACACCGTACTTTGGAATCTGGGACAAATCAAAAGGTCGTATCGGAAACCCTATAGATTTTGTGTCTCGCCACCCATCTCCAGGACCCGGCACTAATGTAGAGTACCGCGACACGATTGGCGACGGGCCGCCGAGTGTTGCGTTCGCCCAGCACCCGCCTTCAGATATGTCGACAGTCGGTGCTCTCGCCTATAACATTGAAGCTACCGAGTCCATGAGCCGCGTCATGAGCTACTTCTTACAGCAGAAAGTCAATGTGCGCGATCAGAGTGATATCAGTTCCTGGCTCACCCGTTTCAAAGAGTTGGATTTACGCCTCGTTCACTGGAAGATGCTACTGCCACAGAAGTGGAAAGCGAACCCAAATCTTACCCGGCGAGTACCACTGATGGATCCCAATTTGACGACAGCGCATGTTACCCATAACGCTTCCATGATTTTGCTACACCAGACAATCGCATATCCTCCCTTACACTGGGGCTTTCGAAACAGACTGCCAAGCAGCTGTAGTGCAGAAGCGTGCTACTTGGCAGGTGTAGAGATCGCAACCATAACTCAGAAATATCTGAGCAAGTCATTGACAGACTCGCCGGTCGGCAGTCAGTATGCTTTCTGCATCTTCATTGCGGCTCGAGTGCTACTCATTCATTGGCGTTACGAAGCTGGAAACCAATTGCCTTCCGAATTCTGGTCGCTCGTGCAAAGCTTGGATGAGATGTCTGTCAGGTGGTGCGCATTCACTGATTCGTCCCGCCAAACACAAAACTTGTTTGCAAAACATGCACTGCGTCTCAAGCAACTGTATGACAGGTGCTCAACCGATCCAAATTATCAAATCGACGTCACAAACTATACAAATGATATCCATGGCCGCCAATCCAATCTGGTGTCGACCTACGGGTTCAGTCCTTGGCTGCCACATGTACCGCACATGATACCAGAGGGCGACGCATTATTACCATCCAACGTTCCCGAAGCAATGGAGTTCACGTCGATCCCATCACTCGATCAAACATTTGTTGACTTGGACCGGGTCATCGCCTTTGATGACGGGAGCATGTTCACTGCAGCGTTCGATAGTGCAGTCTGGTAAACAAGTGCGTACAACCTGTCTTCGCACTGAAGAAACCATGGAGGGAATGATCATTTGCAACTTGCATGCGATTTTGATTTTCAAGTTGCATCGAACACCACCTCACCTTGACTTCTGACTGGTGCATGCATCCTTGCGCTCGGATACCGCACGATGATTTCGAAGTTCAAAAAGCTTCGTATTGGAAGAGCGAGTTTCTATGATCTATCAATACAACCCCATCCGGAGCAACCGATTACCAAACTCGACGAGATAGTAGTCGCCATACACTAGTCCATGGTTTGCATATCGTTTTCTTGCTTGGCTGTTGTTATTTGCAGTGCCGAACTTTAGCATGCCGTCGAATCGAACTCCAGGCAGCCGCTCTTCTGCCCGCACATGCGAATAAGGCGCAGATACGAGCTCTGCCTCCTCGGGCGCGAGAGCGAACTCTAACGTGTCCCGCACAATCTTGAGCGCCGCATTGCGATACCGCGACGCTAGTATAGACTGGGAGCTGGCTGATAGTGCTTGAGAAAGTATGAGCATACCATTAGCCGCTATAACTCCAGCAGAAGAATCTCGAAGTGGTTCACTCTCGTTCTCGATCGGCGCATCGAAATCCCAAAGAGGGACGTAGCGTCCTTTGGCACAGACACAAGAAGGTGCGGTGTCTAATCGATGCAAAAAGTACTCTGCGAGTCCGCACGAAGCCTCTAAGAACCGAATATCTTTCGTCCACACGAACGTCTCAGCATACCCAAGGATTCCCCAAGCCTGTCCGCGAGACCATGTGGACTCATGCGCGTAGCCCTGGGCTGACAAACGACGCTTCAATTCTCCTGTTCTCGGGTCGATGTTTGCCACATGGCAAGTCGAGTACCACTGGCCGTTGTATGCGTCTTTTGATGAGGACAGGACAGGCTCTGGGCGTAAATGTGACCGCAAAAGAGTGAGAGCATGCGCCGTTGCCATCTCCGCGAGGTGTGGCTTCTGTGCGTGATGGGAAGCATAATACAAAAGGTCGAGATTGCACATGCTGTCAATGATGACAATCATATTCTCGGTCTGGTCCAGTATCTCGATGTCTTTCTTCTTCAGCAGGTCCCAGCTTCTAATAGCCTTCGCAGAGGGCACATATCTCGTCGCAAGACTGTGCGCCGCCCGGACGATTGAGTCCAAACTTTGCGAATTGCCAAAGAGCTCCCAATCCAACCGCAATGCGGGCATAACGATAAATCCTATATCATGAGTATCTACTCGAGTATCCATGCCGCGAATAGGCTCGCTCCACGTGCGGCATAGGGTGGTGAGTTGGTTTCGCAAATCTTGGCGATGAATAGCAGCATCGTGGAGCTGGA
This sequence comes from Stagonosporopsis tanaceti, assembly GCA_000812845.1. NCBI lineage: Eukaryota > Fungi > Ascomycota > Dothideomycetes > Pleosporales > Didymellaceae > Stagonosporopsis > Stagonosporopsis tanaceti. The sequence goes on along the minus strand of JUDZ01009490.1, from coordinate 14,259 downwards.
CACTTTGCGGGAACCTGATCAACCGCTCAAGCAGGAGGTACAAAGTCCCAGGGAAGAAGCCGCAAGTCCAGAAATCAGCCTCGCGCAAACTGTAGGCTCCATTGGCTCCTGCGTCTTGAGGTACGATTTCAGGAAAAGCGAGCGGTAGTGCTCCGACAGCAGTCTGTGCGGTACGAAACGCTTTTGCGATGACATTCTCTGCATACAGCCCGGACACAGTCGTAGCTGCTGGTTTCGTCCCTGCAAATACATTGGTCGACGTCTCACAGTGCTCATACTCGGACGGAGGTGTGCTTGTAAAAGGCGTTGTTGTTTCGGTATCTTCATCCTCTGTGCCGCTTGTAGATGAGACGGATGTGCGTTCTCTCGATGTATGGGCTCCGAAGCCTTCGCGAGTATCTCCGCACGACAGAACGCCTTCTTTGGCGGGCAGACGCTCTTCAAGCGTGGTGTTGACAGTGTTGCGCTCAGGTTGAGCCACAACACACTCATCGACTAGTAATCCAACGCCTCCGCCCTCTTCGCTTTGTGTTGTGTACGAGAAGTCATGGTTCTCGACGGACTCTACTGGAGGAGCATCCGCCGTAGGCTTCAATTCGACAGTCGTCACCTCCGACAGAACGTTCTTTTCGTCAACAGGAAGCTTGCGTACTTCTAATTGCACTGTTGGAAGTACGGGCGCAGGCTTGTCAATCAAAGTGTTCATGTTTTGGAAGCATGAATGTCGCAAAGGAGGGTTGAGTAGGATCGGAGTGAACCTGCTGGGCTGTTCTGCAGAGCCACTGCTCCTAAGAATGAGTTCATGATGACTGACTTGGTCCGAGTCCGAATTTGCCTCTCCCTACAAGGTGAGGCTTTCGGGGCGATACTTCTCCGGAGACCGTTGTCAACGTTCCGAAGCCCCAACGATTGGTGGATCAGCGAGCGTCCCTTACCTGTTCAGGATGTGGAGTCAGCCACCTGCGGGGTCTGGGGAAGATGTACCGAAGCGAACACACCACGGCTCTTATCGACATGGTTAACAACCAAAACGTCGTTTGCCCTCGTTGCATACTTAAGCAGATCCATGTAGTCATGTTGTCACCCATCAGATTGCAGCGACGATCCTGATCACTTCCATCATACACAGTCACCACGGCTTTCTCTCCTGACTGCCACTATGGCTCCTCAGCAAGACGAGATCCGGATCGAACAGGCGGATGACTCCAACAAGAACAACGTGGTTGTCGTAAATGGCAAAGAAGTTGTCGTGAGCTCTGCCACCGAGAAACCGAGTCGCTCGCTTTGGGTTGCATGGCTCTACATCTTTGACGTACGTCGCACGACGAACCTTGACTTTGCGCCGCTGACACGCTTTGCAGTGGTATCCCAGTCACTACTCTCCCGAGGAGAAGAAACTCGTGCGCAAGCTTGACTGTATTCTGCTTACGCTGTGCTGTCTTTGCTTCTACATCAAGTGGCTCGACCAGAATGCACTCAACAGCGCTTACTGGTCTGGAATGCGAGAAGAGCTTAAGATCAAGGGTAACGAGTAAGTTATCATTAGTTTTGATGTGGTATACGCTAACGAGAATCGAGATACTCACTCTTCGGCACATTCTACAACATCGGTTACATGGTCTTCGAGATTCCTAGCATGATGATCATCTCGCGCCCCAAGCTTGCTCGCTACTACGTCCCCTGCATGGAGATTGCCTGGTCCATCCTGACCTTCACTCAATCCCGCTTGAGCAGTGTGTCGCAAATCTACGGCCTTCGTTTCTTGCTGGGTTTCCTCGAAACCCCCGCCGCAACTGGCTCGATCTACTTGCTCACATCCTGGTACCGCTCCGACGAGGTCTTCAAGCGTGCCGGTGTCTGGTACGTTTCCAGTAACGCTGGTGCCATGTTCAGCGGTTACCTGCAGGCCGCAGCACACAAGGGCCTGAACGGCGCAATGGGCATGTCCGGCTGGCGATGGCTCTTCATCATTGACGGATGCATCTCTCTACCCATCGGTATCGCCGGTCTGTTTCTGTACCCCGGTCTGCCCACCAGCCCCAAGGTCTGGTGGCTGACAGAGGACGAGCGTAAGCTGGCTGTCGCGCGCATGCAGAGTCAAGGCACCAAGCAAAGTTCAAAGATTGGCAAGCGCATGCTCAAGCGCGTGTTCACTAACTGGCACTTCTACGTGGTTGTGCTCACCTATGTGTTCTTTCAATGCACGAGCTACGTCGGTTAGTACTGAGTAGATTTCTCAACTAGATCCGAGCTAACACACTCTTCAGGTGGCCAAATGCAAGCCTGGCTCAAGAAGGAGGCGGACATGAACGGTACTTACAGCATCGAGGAAATCAATCTCATACCTACTGGTGTTCAGGGTGTGGCTATCGTAACTGGAATCCTCGTCACATCCTTGGTCATGATCTACCCAATGTGGGCAGTCTTCTCTGTGGTGACGAGCTTCTTGCTCTTTGCGAACGTGTGTCTCAGGATCTGGCACATTCCGCTAGGCCTGCACTGTGAGTGTTTCATGTCATCTAAAATCGGGGTTGTGGGCTAACATGAGCACAGTCTTTGTCTACTACCTGCTCGGCATGACTTCTTGCGTCACACCGATCTTGTTCCCATGGGCAAACATGTTAATGAAAGACGATAACGAAGCTCGTAGCTTTACCACTGGTGTAAGTAGTCTCTCACGAACTGAACCAAGGCCGTCCACTGACAATTCACAGGCCATGATGACAATCGGATGGGCTTTCTTCAGTTTCTACCCTATCACCGTCTTCCCCATCCTCGAGGCGCCACAGTGGACGAAAGGATTTACTGTAAACATAGTCTTCATTGTGTGCTACTGGACAATCTTCATGATTGGCCAGTACCTGTGGCGCAGGGAGATTGCGAGTCGCAAGTTCGACATTAATGCGCCCGGCAATTCGAGCGAAGATGAGTTTGTTAAAGAGACAGAAAAGGACGATGCTGTGCATGTCGAAATTGCGGAAGAGAGGAAGGAAACTAGGATTTGAAGTAAGCAGGCATCGTGTATGGACTTGGCTGAAAGACCAATGGCAATCGATCTGACCGAAACTACCTATATACCCATAGCATTGGAAGAGTTCGGGGTGAATTATATAAACAAGAACAACGGGCAAAGCCGAAGCCCGGCGTTTGCATCAGATATCGAAGATTTTATGTTCTCGGGCCATTCTCGCTCCGTCATTCTTCCAGACGCATATATAAAGTCAACTCCCGTCCCCAAATTCCTTCCTGGTGTATTTAGCCCTCAATCGACCTCGACATCAATAAATGCCAACGATGCCACCACTTCACGGCTTTTCCGACAATGCCTTCCGCACTCGTGCTGACTTCCTCCGCGCGTCACTGTCTCTTATCACGCCGTTGGAAGAGTACAAATCACCGCACAGCGCGCGAGTCAAAATCGCCACATCAACAGGCGCAGGTTTCAGCGAAACCGCAGCGCAACTCGAAGGCTTCGCCCGCCCACTCTGGATCGTCGCAGACCTTGTACGCCCTGATGGCGCACCCTCGCAGCTCCAATCGTGGATCACCGGCTTCAGAGCGGGCACGGATCCGGAGTCACCAGAGTACTGGGGCGATCTGCGCGGATTCGATCAGCGGATGGTGGAGATGGAGTCGATTGCTTACGCGCTGCTTTCGAGTCCTGCAGCCTTTGACTTCAGGGATGATGAGACGACGAAGGAGAATTTGGTGAAGTGGCTCAAGCAGGTTAACCACCATGACATGCCAAAAAGTAACTGGCTCTGGTTCCGTATCTTGGTTAACCTTGCTCTGGTAAAGGTTCTGGGTGTGCCACTAAGAGAGGTGAAGCACCACATTGACGATAGTTTTGAACTCCTGGACACGTTCTACCTGGGCAATGGCTGGAGTAGTGACGGTCTTTGGTGTGAGGAGAGGAAGCAAGTGGATTACTACTCCGGCAGTTTTGCGATCCAATTCGCTCAGCTGCTGTACATAAAGTTCGCTGCTGACTACGATGCTAAAAGAACGGAAAGATACAAAGAGCAGGCGAGAGAGTTTGCAAAAACGTATTGGCGATACTTTGGACCCAGCGGCGCTGCAATACCGTTCGGCAGAAGTCTGACTTACCGATTTGCATTCACGGCGTTCTGGGCTGCCGCAAGCGTAGCAAATGTCGAGTTACCTGCACCATTAGACCAACCAGGGGTAGTGAAGGGCCTGTTGGCAAGACATCTCAGGTGGTGGGCGCAACGACCGCACATCTTCAATACTGACGGCACGCCAAACATCGGATTCACGTATCCCAACATGTACCTAGCCGAGGACTATAACTCTCCGCAGTCGGTCTACTGGTGCTTGAAATCCCTGATTGTGCTCAGCATACCAGAAGACCATACGTTTTGGAGCTGCGATGAGCTGCCTTTTCCGAAGTCAGATTCCTTCGATGATGTGGAGTTGATCTGGCCGCCACGACACATACTATGCAACACCACCGAGCACCACTTCCTCCTGTCGTCTGGACAATCCACAAGTAAGCGGTTCAAAGCCCGGGAAGCAAAGTATGGAAAGTTTGCATACTCGTCAGCCTTCGGCTTCAGTGTCCCTTGTGGCCCATTCCTCGAACAGCTTGCACCTGATTCCACTCTTGCAGTCAGTTTCGACGACGAAGAAGATAGCTGGAAGGTACGCTGGGATCCGTATGACGTTCAGCGCAGCCAACTGAGCGCAGGAGTTGAGGAAGTGCCTATCTTGGCCAGTACATGGCGTCCATGGAAGAGGGAAGAATTGACAATTAGAACTACACTGATTCCACCAACCAAGCGGTGGCCTGGGTGGCATGTCAGAGTCCATCAAGTGCGGTGGCGGTCGAGGAGGGAGGGTTTGCTCCTCAGGCTTGTGGATGGCGGATTTGCGGCTTCGGCACAGACCTCACATGATGCATCTATCTTCGAGCAAGGCATTTGCGCTATGTCACATGATACTGGTATAGCGCAAGGATGGTACAAAGACGACTACTCCACGCTCGTTGTCTCAGAATCTGGCGCTAGCGGTGTCGCGAACTTGACTTCTCGGTTTGTGTCGATGCAGAAAGAAGGAGTTGGACAAGAAGCGAAGGTGACGTCGTCCGTTATCCGCGCGGACCCAAATACGCAAGCTGATCTCTGTCTCTGAAGAGTTACCATTGCTAACAGTGAATACAGAAATCTCATATCGCAACGGAGCTTGATTCCTGCGGTGCATCACACATTGGCATCTGGTAGTCTCTTAGAAGATCACTATGTGGATTACACATTTGTGACGGGGATCTTCGCCGTTGAAGCCTTTGCAGAGAAGAGCTCAAGCGATATTAAGCGCCTGTGGAACGAGAAGCCACACGGTTGCATTATTGGCGAACAAATTCTCTTCCCTTGATCGCAGATGTCAAGGCAACACCCCCATTTCAATGAGTAAGCTACCAAACACTGACAACCGTGCGACCTTTCCCACCTTCCACAATCCCACCAGCCTGACCCGGCAGCTGCACCCAACCCTTTGTCCCTTCAGGCGTGTCCCACCAAACCACCACCGTCCCATTAGCCCTCTTAAATCCCGCCTTGAACTTTCCCAGCCCTGTCACGAACCCCGCCTCAGCCCGCTCGACCTCCCCAAACGACACCGGCTTGAAGTCCCACTTCTTCCCTACCGGCTCCACGACCCTCAATCCCACCAGATACTCTGTCAATGTGCTTGTCGGCCCGCTACTCCATCCATGCGCATGGCTCACGTAGCTCGGGTCATTTCTGTACCCCCTATCGCCACGGTACCCCCACGTTCCATCTGCCAAATATCCTTCCGGGACTGTGGACTGCGTCCCATTTGGATTGTTCAAGTACCAGCCCCACGCACTCCGGATCAGCGCCAGCGATCGCTCCGGATGGCCAGTTTTGAAATGCGCTTCCAGCTCTATGCTGGTGATGAACGGTGAGATGGTGGATACATTCGCACTCAGCTCCGGATTCACAGGGCCGATGGGCGTCCAGTTGGTTGTCAGGTAGGTTGATACGCGCTCAGCACGGGGATCGGTCGCGTTAAGCACGTCAAAGGCGAGGGCCATGCTGTTTGCATCTTGCGGGTAGAGAGAAGTGTTGTTGGGGCTTTCTTTGAAGGCACCGTGGGTTGGATCCCAGAAGTGTGTTAGAATTGAAGCGCGTAGGTTAGTGGCTGCGTGTGTCCAGGCCGAGTGGTGGGCGGTGGCATTAGTGAGGGTGGGGGACCAAGTTGCGATCAATGAGCCAGTTGTCAATGCTCGGTAGAATCTGGTCTTGTGAGTGGTTGTAGGTAGGAGGAGGTGTGTTTTGTTGGGGCACGTACAGCATGCTTACAGAGCTGCGCTCGGTAGAATAGAGCCATCGTCCCCAGTCGGCTGTGCCAGTAATATTTACGATTCCCTTATCGTTAATCTGACTCAGTATCTTGTTTACTCCGAGAACGTACTTGGACCAATAGTCGTGCAGAAAGACTTCGTCGCCAGTGTACAAGTAGTAGTTGTAGAAGCCGATGAGGGCCCATAAATGGTAAGCTAAACGCCTTAGCTACCGAGGATTTGTTCCTCGCCCAATTGGAGAGTGTTCAAGTAGAGAGACTTACCATCACTATCCTTGGACAGATATGGCGGGCCCGCTTTTGGTAAGGTGCCGTCTGCGGACTGGGAATGATGATTAGCCGAGTTTCAGGGCAGCAACACGGGAGACAAACCTGATAGTCGAAAATTGCTCGCAAGGCGTTTCGTGTGCTTTCCAGGTCTCCAGTAGATACAAACGCAGACGGGACAGCAACGCCCATGTCTCCAATCCACACCCATCGATCACGCTTAGCGCCGTCCAGCAGTACCGTATCGCCGGGGCCAATGTAGGCGGCATTATCCCATCCAGTCCGATTAGTTTGCACGTTCGCTCTCCCAGTGTTGCCAGGCACTGAGTTCGTCTGCAGTGTGTATGCCCCGCTATACCAGACCCTATCCAACACGTCTTCACTAGACGAGAAGTAGCCCTGGTACGCGCGGAGATTGGGCCAAGTGGGCTGAAAACTAATCTCGAGGCTGATGTTCTTGACGGAAATCGCAGCGCTGGCATCGGCAACAAGAAAGATGGTCACATATCGGAAGCCGCCGCGAAGGCTGATGTCGGGCATGATGTAATGCCCTTCCTTTGTGCCATTGAGAGGGAAGAGTAGAGCATTATCTTGACCGGTCCCGCCGTTGGAGTTGTCGGACTTCCGGCCAATATAGTCCTTTGCCTCCGTAAATGCGAGACCGATGGTGGCATTTGTGACATTACCGCTCAGCGAGAAGTCGAATGACAGGATACCTCCGACTTCGATTCCAAAATCGAATACGGTTCCGTCACTATCTGCGGAGACTGTAGCGCCCAAAGGGTTGTATGTTCCCGTTTCAATTCCATCCGGGAGTGACAGAAGTGTTCGAGGGGCAACAAACCGGGACCTGGGAGCAAAGTTGAACGCATCCCAACTTCCCGGAAAGGCTGGTTCTGACGGACCATCACAGGTACTGTTCCTCCAACATGCTTTGACGTCTGCGACTCCGACTACAGCACTGGCAAGTGGCAGGAACAGTAGTAGTGTCGAAGTTGAAAGCATGGCGATGGTTGCAGGTCTGCTATACTGTAATCATACTATTGAAAACGTAGCTTGGCACGTCCAAATTTATATGAAAACGCCATCTCGGGTGTCGCAACATTGCAAAGCGAAATAACGCAGGCACCGTCCGTTTGTTGCAAGGGTGCTGCGTTACCCCGCATTGATCGACATCTCGAGACGACGTCACCGACGATATCATGCGAACACCAATAGAGCGACAAGTGCACTTAAAATGATTGCATTATACTTTACCCATACTTTGAAATACGGCAACGTTTTATATGTGTGCTGAATGTACATACAAATGTTTTGTCTGCCTCACTAATGTTCGCGTGCATCGATGAGACTGTAATTCGGCTTGTATTGAACCCTTGTGTCGCCGACATGCTTGAGAATATCTTCAGTTCGATGCCCAAAACCTGTATTTGAACGTGAAAGGAGCGACCTTTGTACCTCCGGCGGGAATACCTGGAACGTCTCCACCGGCGAAAGTGTCACAGTACGTGAGATGTTGCGGGAACCCAGTAGAATGGTCGATAGGGCTAGCAAACTCAGCAAAACCGCGCCGAGTGCGATACCGAGCCATTTGAAGTCGCTCTTGTAAAAAATGACTTCATGTGTGCGAGAGGCTTGGAACCTCTGAGGTTGAGGGAAAATGCCATTGGGTGCACTGAGCACGGTGAGGTTTGTAACTAAGTTGCCGTTCATGGCGAGACGGAAGAGAGTTTCACCCATGCCGTTGAGAACGTAGTCTGTGGGGTTAGACCACCTATAGTCTGCCGTGCACAGCGAAGAGTTTCCTTGCTTGGTATAGAGATAGAGCTGCTCAGAAAGGATACCAAACGTTGAAATTTGCGTTGCATTTGCCTCCCAGCCAGACCACGATCCGAAGTAGGTGGCCATATAGCCCAATGCCCATAACGGGCCCGGACGCTCTGTGGTTGGCTCGTCGTGAGGGGCGGTCCGTGAGATATTGTTTGACACCCATTCCGACGAGAGTCTAGGCAAGACCGACACTTGCGTACCTTTGACTTCGATATTGTAGTCCACCTGGCCTACTTCGATCACGCAGGTCTCGGTGACAACGGTCGACGTACAGTTCTGTGACGTCTCGGGCGTATACGTACTTCGAAGAACATGTACCATGTAGTTGTCAGCGGTCCGCTCGTACGTTTGATTGACGCGGAAGAACCAGCGTTCTTCTGTGGATGTTTTCGAAAGGTCCATTGTAACGGTCTTGTTAGTGCATGTAGCAACGATGCCCGGAGCCACGACAGTGCCTCGACAGGTCCCCTCACACCTGTAACCCTGTTCATCCTTGGTGCGAATGTCATCACCGCGGTACCACTGTACCGCAGCAGCTGTGAAATCCATGCGAGCCCCCGAGCCACTGTAGGAGAGTGATGCCAAGCCGTTCGGTATTTCAGGGAGTACATCGAGTGTCAGAGAAACGGTGTCAGCCTCAGCACCAGTACGAGAGGCTGTCGTCGACAACTGGAACAGAGGATTGTACAGAAAGTTTCCTATCGGTACCAAAAGGGAGACGACAGCAAGTCGCTTAAAGCCGTTGGTACTGAACACAGCTGTCCTCCAGGTACTCTTTCGCAGCCAGAAGGCCCGATCCCAGATGCGGTTCAGATGCTCGATGGTTGTCCCTGCCTCGGCTGCTCTCCACCAGGAGATACTGAACGCTGTCGACAACAAAAAAGCCATCGAGATCGTGATAATAGGTGCCATGATAGCCAAAATAACAGACGGTCGTGTCTTCCAAGAGGTTGTGGGTTTTCCATCAGAGAGGTATACCACCAGCGCAGCGCCCGCAGACGAAGCGAGTACGCAGAGGATGGCAAGAAGGATTGGCCATTGCGAGTGTCGTGTAGGGTGGGTTTTCGCGTACCCATTCGGCGGAGAGGCGTTTGCGATAGCTACACTGGCTTTCTTCTGCTCCATATTGACCGTCCTGCGTGAGACGAAAAGAGAAGTCTTCCAAAGATGAGATCAAGGGAATCGTCTCGAACAGAAACGTAGGATCTTTCGGTGAAACATATAACGGCAGCCCACAATCCCCTACGGCATGTACATACCAAAGTAAGGAGCGCGTGCGCACGTGCTCAAGTTCTGAACTTAGATCAGAGCCGTCAGAGATTCAGCTGAAAGCCATTCGGGCTTAGCGGTACCGTGTTCGCTACACCATCACAGTTGCCAAGCGCACCATCATGACACACGAACCCTGAGTGGTCGAGACTTGGTTCGGGCTCCGCGAGCTGATATGCAGCTTCACAGAGTTCATCGCAGAACCTCCATGGTCCCAGATCACCAAGCGAGGTGCTGCTTCTAGTGTAGACCGTCAGGTTGTCTCGTTTAGCAGCGCAAATCAGCAATTCGATTCTGGAATCCCTCTTTTGGGTTCGTTTGACGTGTTCGTGCTTTAAGGTTATCCTGGACTTGCGTGCTTTCCTCGCGCAATGAACACAATATCGCGCACACCTCACGGCCAAGGTGAATCCTTCGACGGAGGATGCGACCAGCACTCAAAGCTGGTATAATCGTGCTCGGCAGAAAGGCGGTTACGTCCACTTCATTGTTGACGACGTGGTGGAAGACTGGCACGTGATCGTTGTCGAAAAACAATGCTGACTATGCTGTTGCTGAACGTGCATCGACAAGACAAGCCACTGCGCTGCTTGTGTATCTCCACAAGCGTCTTCGATGACAGATCAGATATGCAGGACTGCATTGCTCACCGTCTCTGAGACTTGACGCGCATCTACGATTGGTGATTCTGGAGCATGGGCAATTCCACTCCCAATTCTGCAGCTATCAAGACGCTAGTCTCGTGCTGCTGTCAGCAGTGTTGAGGTGGGTTGCGAGACCTGCACTACTCATGTCGGCAAATGCAGGGTTAGCGACCTTATCTCCGCTAGAAGATCCTTCACGTTGAACGGCTTTCCGATGACCTTGTCCTTCAGCGCAATTAGCAAGCTAGTGCATTGAGAGGAGCACGGAGACATACTGAGCCAGCATCTAGTGCTGTTTTGATTTGTTCGTCGCGAACATTTGCTGTGACCGCTAGTATAGGGAGCCGTTTTCCAGCTCGTTGTCCGTTTACTATCGCGGATCCAAGGAGACCCTCGCGTTGCAACTCTTTCTGCCGGATTTGCCTAGTAGCTGAAAGTCCGTCGAGGACCGGCATCTACAGTTCTAGCGTCAGCACTGTTTACGGAGCAGATCCTCGCGTGCGTTGCTTACCTCTGAATCCATGAGCACGACATCGAACATCTTCTTCTCCAAGATGTCCAGAGCTTCTACCCCATGGTTGGCGACGTCTACGTCACAGCCCAGTCGTCGTAATTGTTTGCTCAAAACTTTTTGGTTGATCATGTTGTCTTCCACCAGAAGAACATTTAGCTGTTGGGTAACAAGACGAAGGTCGACGCTGGCATTCGCGGGCTCTTTCTTTGCCTCGACTTCATTTTCCTGGCAACGCCCCCGAACATAGAAACCGAAGGTGGATCCCTTCCCAGGCACAGATGTCACTCCGATTTCGCCGCCTTGTTTCTCAGCGAGCTCTTTCGAAATGTATAAACCTAGTCCGCTACCTCCGTATGTTGCATGAGTCCTGATACTAGCTTGAGTGAAGCGTTTGAAGAGCCTAGAAATGCTGTCTCTACTCAAACCTATCCCGGAATCTGCAACGCTAAAAGTTAGGCATATTTTTTGTCCGGCGCCCCACTCCGGACCGTCCACGTTAACGCTTGGCACGCCATCAGCCCAAAGCATATCGTCTGGGAAGAATCTATGTGGTTTCGATGCACAAGCGCCGTACTTAATTACGATGGACGGATTCGCTGAGTCTTTGACAAACTTGATCGCGTTCGTCAGCAGATTTATAAGAATCTGAGCGACCCGAGACTGATCGAGCTTAACCCGGGTGATAGAAAGCTCAGCTAGGGACGGATCAGCGTTGACTTCCCACCGGATCGCGTGCTTCTCCATCTCAGCCTCAAACATGCGCACGGTAGAGTGGACCAAGCTTGCAGGTTCTACCACGGAAGGCGTGATTGACAGCATCGTGAAATTGAGCTTGCCAAGTGTTAGGACATCGTCGATAATCCGTTTCTGGTGCTTGGCACACTGTAAGATGATTGCGGCATTCTGTTTGTTATCTGCCAGTGCCTGAGACCGTATTGGAGATGAGGCCATACGCTCTTCGTCTACGGCAATGATATCTTCCGCACAGTGCATGATGGCCCCTAACGGATTCCTCATCTCGTGCGAGACGACATCGATAAAAGCTTCTTGTTGAGCTTTTGCTTCTCTAGCCTCTGCTGCCGATCGAGCATGAACTGTTTCAGCCCATTTCAGTCGCGAGATATCGGTAGTACAGGCCATGACGGACTTGACGTCGCCCGTGTCGGTATCTCGATATGGGAAGGCAATGACTTGGATGGCAGCGGGGATCTTCTCTCCACTTGGGGTGGTGTACGTCTGCTTCAGGCGAGATTCGACGCTGACATGCTCTACACCAGAAAGAACTTGACTCCAGACCTGCTTGATTGCTGGTACTTCCTCGTCCAGATAAACGTCATAGAAAGAAAACTCGGCCACGTGCTCTTCAGCGCTTCTCCCGGCAAGCCGATAGTAATGTTCGTTGGCCCAAAGCATATAGCCGTCTGCAGAGATATGGCACATGCCTACTGATGCGTGATTGACCAGGTGGCGCACTTTGAGGTTTGAGAAGGCCAGATCCGACTCGAGCTGCTCACGACGGCTCTCCGCAAGTTCAAAGTTCACGGCAGCTGTAAATAATGTTGAGACCATCCGGCTTAGGTCGTCGGTAAATTGACGGCAAGCATCATCGAAGGGCCTGTAAGGGTTTGTGCCGTAGACCAAGTAACCGTACAAACGATCAGGGCTCCTGATAGGTAGTATAGCCAGCTTCTTAGATGCCTCGCCCCAACCTTTCCAAGAAACGCCTTCGAAGCGTTCATCAGGATCGATGAACACAGTGTCGGAGCCTGCCCGCCGCAGATCAGGAATCAATCCAAGATCGCTGGAGATTTCCGCGACATCAACCAGAAGCCTGTGGCCTTCAGGCAGCCCAATTTGTCCTTTCAGTTGTAGCGTGACAACTTCGGCGTCGTGTCTCGCTTGGTAGAACATAGCCAAAGACACATCGTTGCCGTTCGTTGCTAGTGTCTCAATGATGTGCGACGTGGCAGCCTCTACAGTTTGGGCGGGGACAGCTGCGAGCTTGTTCAACATGGATGTGCGACGTTCGGCGAGCTTCTGGTCAGTGACTTCGTACACTGAATTGCTGGCAAACTTATTAGCCCTCCGATTAGGCGATGCACCACGCGTGGCTTACTAAAAGCCCAATGGACTGCTATGGGGCCCTATGGGAATAAAGGAACCCGAGAAGAAAGCCTCTTCTCTCCACCCGTGTCGCTCAACGAGCAAAGGCGCATCGGAGGTGACGGTGCGTCCGATGCCCGTCTTCACGCTGTCCTCGAACAAGGCACGGATATGAGGCCATATTTCAGGAAAGCCCTCGGCATAGGTCGAACCCATGAGTGTGGGATGCACGCCATGGCACATTGGAGCGAACTGGTCATTGTAGATTGCAACATAGTCCGGTCCCCACCACAGACAAGCTGCTCGGGGGTCTGCAAAGACAAAGTTGGCAAAGAGGCGCAGAGTCGGATCCCAGTCTTTCAAGGGTCCCAGCCCGTTGCGCGACCAGTCTGTTTCGCGGAAGAGGCGCGTATGATCGCTCTGAGTCAGGCTTCGTGTCCAGTCATCGTCGACGTTCCCGTGCGCGCTTGTGCATGCGACAGGGAAAGGAGGCTCGTGCTGTACGTTTGAGGACATCGATCGCGGAGAATCATCGCCGTTCAGTCGCGAGTGGTGGGAGACATGTTCGGCGCCGCATAACTCCGGAATGCTGGTTGCAATCCTGACCGCCGCGTCTGTGCTTGCTAGTAGCGCGTACCTAAATTAGCGAGCTTGACGCTAAGGTGACAAGATACAGCCTCAGTCGCCTGTCTGTAGTTTCTCTGTCTGCTAGCACGCCTGGGCCCGACATGTATTAAAATAAAACGGGACATCCTTTTGTAGGCATGGTTGTCGGGTGCAAGCGTCGACACGTAATCCTGGATATCTGGCGATCTAGTCACGACCCCTAAGACTACCGAGGCAGTAGCTGCTATGAAAAGCAGAAATGAGATGACGATAGTAAGAGCTGCAAAAGTCGTGTTACAGACACATCGCTCCGTATTGAATTCGATGCCGATCGCTTCCGTGTCGTTCTAGGGTGCTACATCCTCCCCAGCGCGATAGTCCACGCTCAGCCATGAGTCGGTGAAGGTATTGAGAACCATCTGCAAGCGACGAGTGAACATTGCGGTCGTCAGGTTCTGCGCGCGGTTCACCCTGGTCCAAGCCCCTGCATAGTTGGTTACAAGATTCGAGAGGTATGGATCTGCCATCTATTGTTGAATAAGCTCAGAGGATCGCGGAAGAGAACCTCCCGGGCCCTCATCAGTACCAGAAGGAATTAAGTGACGTAAGGCAGCAGTATGTTAACTGAGTTGCGAACGTGCTCTAGCTAGGTGGTTGGGCAGAGCTTCAAGAGCTCAGCGAGAT
>JUDZ01009489.1:0-24161 GCA_000812845.1 Stagonosporopsis tanaceti | reverse complement strand
GATCTGCCCTGCGAACATGAGCAAACTATATGCATTGAACGGCGTGATGTCTCTGATGAATACTTTGCTCGTAGCCATCTTGTTAAAGTAGGCGACAAACGTAGCATTTGACGGGAAGGTTTGACTCGAGAAGAGCGTGGAGCTAGGATGAACGAAGATACGTCCGTTGTCTTGGTTGAAGTACTTGATCTCTCTAGCCTCAGGATCTAGCTCAACAGCACCAGCAATACCTGCGGCAAATTTCTTGTCTGGGAGCTGGATGCGTGCGATCTGTGGGTTGAAAGATCCTGCAACGAGGGCACGTAGGAGAGCGTCGTTGCCGTTTTGGGCATTATACGCGCCATATGTCGACGGATTGTTTGATGCGTAATTGTATGGTATGAATGAGATCTCCTTCAGTGACGAGAGATACTGCGAGCGATTGGACTGGATGTCGAACATAGTCTGAAGATTAATCTTGTTGTCTTGGCACCAGAATTTGAGATCACGGGTGGAGACTCCCTTGTTTCGATATGCGGCCCACTGCTCGTATGCGCGAAGGTCAACCAAAAGGTCACCTTGATTGGCCGAGAACGAGGCGCGGAGACGATCAAACTCGTTCCTCGTATCTTGGTCTCTTTCTCGCGGTGATATGAAAGGGCTGCGAGCAGTCAACACTGATGCAATAGTGAGAGCGGCTTCGAGGCAGCCGAATGTTGCGCCGTAGACAAGCAGCTTGCTCAAACGCAGATCCGCAGGGATCATGGACATGTGTTGGCCGAGTGCTGTCAGCTCGTTGTCCGTAATGGCACCCATTTGTGAGAGCAGCTTAATCGCACCCTCGACTGCAGTGCTCTCCGGTGGCGAAAGAGCTGAAGCGAGGAAGCCTGAGACATCTTGCACACCCATAGATTTGATGGAAAGACACATCTGCTCCAGAGGGACGCGTCTGATCTCAGGTTCGGGTCGCTCTAGCATCTTGGCTTCCGCGTTGCGTGTGTACAGCTTGTAACAGTCGCCAGCCCGTACACGACCTGCGCGACCACGGCGCTGCTTGCATGCAGCCCTTGATGCCCATGTCTCAGCAAGTCGGACCATGTTGTTTTGAGGATCGTAACTTGTCTCCTTAACGCGACCGGTGTCAATAACTGCAACAACGTCCTCGATCGTGATCGAAGTCTCGGCGACGTTGGTCGAGGCAATGACCTTTCTCTTGCCAGCCGGAGGTAGTGGGAAAACACGCTTCTGCTCAGCCGGTAGAAGCGAAGCATGCAATGGCAATGCATGCAAGTTTGGAAACTGGCTCAAAGCTCGTAACGTGCGATCGATCTCCATGGTGCCAGGTAAAAAGATCAAGATACCGCCATCTTTGTCTCCGAGTTGGTGGTCAATGTGACGAACGGTCTCGGCGATGAGATCGTAGTTAATTCCGAAGCCGATGCTGCGAAGGTTTGCAGAGAACGACTTATCTTGTGACTCTTCATCATCGCCAAGGTAGCCTCTGAACCCTGTAAGGTGCATGACATCGTCAACGTAGAAGTCCGTCACGGGATGAGTCCGACCAGCAATCTCGACACGACCAACAGGGCCTACTTCCTTGAAGTAAGCCTCGAAGACGTCCGCGTCGAGAGTCGCACTCATCAAGATAACTTTGAGATCTTTCCTGGTGCGCAGTATCTGCCGGAGCAATACGAGCAGGAAATCGGTGTCCAGGCTGCGCTCGTGCACTTCGTCGACGACAACGTGGCTGACATCGGCAAGCGCAGCGACTACATCGTCAGCGCCCCCACCCGATGTTTGAAGTCGTCGGAGCAGAACACCGGTGGTGACGAATGTGATCTTGGTCATGCCTGGCTTTTGTTTTGACTCGCCACGAATGGTATAACCGATCTCATCCCCAACTCGGCCACACCTTTCGTCGGCTACACGATCTGCAAGACCGAGGGCCGAGATTCTTCGAGGCTGGGTGCAGATAATGTTCGCAATGGCACCCAACTGCCTTTGGATCAGGTCGTCCAACACGAACTGCACAGACTGTGTCGATTTTCCAGAACCAGTCTCGCCAGAGATGATGGTGACATTGCACCTGTTGACTGTTTGAACAATGTCATCTCTTAGCTTCCAAGCTGGCAATGACTGTCGAACTCCCATCATTTTCTGCTGAGCCGGAGTTCCTTGCTTAGCTTGCCACTCAGCAAGCACCTGTTGACTGGCTGGCGTTGCTGGCTTCCAGTCTATTGGCCTACGGCCTCTATCTTTCCTCTTCCTGCTTTGGGCTTGTGGATTTACCGAATGGTCAGCCGCAGCAAGTCCAGAGGACACGTCGGCCAATCGGCCTGGATTCTTGAAAATGTCGCCTGCGTTCTGCTGCACCCAATCTATAATATCGTAAATCATCGGCATGCCGATGAAGTTCTCCTCAGCATGCAACAGAGCTTTTCTGATAATGCTGAGCCTGATATAGGCAGGTATGGCTGCCTCAAAGGTGATAATAGGGGCGACAGCCGGGTACAGTCCGAAGGGCTTCCTGGCTTGTAGGATGAGGCGCTTCCCCTGCTGCTTGATGTCAAGTTCGACACGGCACATTTCGGGTGAAGATCGAGTGAAGAGTTTGTCGTAGATGGCCTCCAGCGAAGACATCTCGGTTTCCCAGGCGTCGTCTTCTGGTAGGTCCTCTGAGTCTGCTACAATATCCAGGTCTGCAAGCTCTTGCGCGATGTCTTTGTCATCGTCATCGGGGCGTAAAAGGCGAGCTTGTAGCATTGCCGCTGCTTTCCTCTCGTCTCCACCTTGACCATCGTAGGCCTCTTCGCAGAGCTCAATGGAATATCCTGCTGCTGCTAGGCGTTTGACAGCACCCTCCCGCTTGAGATTCGAGCTAGCCATGCTGACTCCTGCAACGTAGCCTTCAGGCAAACTCCAAGAGGGTAAGTCGTCTTCCGGAACGTGAATCAGTAGCCATTCCAGGATCTCCTCTCGATCCTTGCAGATATCGGCAGCTTCTTCAACATGACTTCGGCGGAAACCAAGATCTGTGATCTCGTCCTCAAGCCGGATCCGAGTGTCCACATTCATCCGCATACCATTAGGGTTCCAGAGGGCGTCACGACGAATGAGACGCTCAACCTGCTGCCTTGTCCTCTTACCAAGCTCGACCTTCGGCACGCGCTCCCATCCCCTCATCAGGTTCTTCGCAGGTCCTATCCAAGATCCCTCGGCATTCGGCATAGAAATGCCAGGTTTCAAGTTGTGTGCTTTCTTCGCGTCCTCAAGCTGCTTCTGCTTCTTCTCTCGTTCTTTTGCGGCGGCTGCCTTGGCCTTCTCTCGCTCTGCGAAGCCGAAGAAGGGGTCTGCCTCGTACATCCAGCCCTTTCCCTCCTTCTCATCGCGTTTCTTGAGTTCTTGGAACGTCCCTTTCCACAGGTCTTTGTATACCGGGGGCAGCATCATGTGCATGTTTTTCGCGCTCGCGACACGGAACAGAGCATACGCAGCAGCAAAGTTGCGCGCTTCGACGGCGGTGGGCTGGTGTGCGGGCTCTTCAAGCTCGGCGGGGATCTTAATCGGAGGGAGCGTTGTGACTTCTTGAGTCTTCGGGTTTTTCTTCGACAGGACTACAGCGTAAGCAAAGTGCTTGTCGCCATCTTTGCGCTGCAGACGTCAGTTTCAGTGGTCTAACAGAGTGTAAATGCCTACTATTCTATAATCAGGCCTGTCCCAATGCTGTTTCTGGAGATGTTCTGAGAACAGGTTGACGGGCAGCTTGCCTGTCCACGATGCTCCAGCGATCAGGGTCCTTGTGTCAGGCTTCTTAGGTACATCCTCGGCCTGTCCAGCAGTGCCCTTGCCTTTGGCCTTGTCGTCGTTCTGGGCGGAGCTCTCGCCCCTCTTCTTTTTCGGTTTACCATCACCAAAGACTATAAAGCTAGTGTCTTCTTCAGGCGGAGGCGCCTTCTTTGCGGTCTTGCCACGAGGCGGGTGTGCGTTTTTCGGCATGGCCACGGTTCTAATATGTCACTGTAATGATATGATCAACCTCCATAGGCGGCGAGTGGATTGAGCGAGTGAAGTGAGAAGAAGATGCGTCGCGTATGCACACAAGAACGCCTACGCTAGAGATAGAGGCTCAACCGTTCGACAGAGAAGGTACGGCCTCGCTGAAAACGCGTCTCACTCCAGAGATACTTTCGATCGGTCGTGTAGCCATCTTTCGAGCATCGAACAACTGCAGAGGGGCGGTTCTCAATGAATCTAAAATTCGGAGCTAGCGAGGACCCCTGCCCCGCCTAAAGTTGCCCAACGTCATTGAGAGGCATGAGCTCGCAGTTGGCAGAATCGCAACACAGAAAGCCAGGTGAGAGGACCATATATGTTCGTAGCATCGAAAGTATCATTTCGGTACTTGAAACTCTACCAGCGGAGTGTTGGTCGCAACATCCGACGGAAATTCACCAAAAGCTCCAACATGGCGGCAGACTACAGAGGCAAGAGCAACAATGCTTCAGAGCAACATCGTGATCCAATTGTCGCAGAAGAGATAGAAGGGACTTCCAAACCTCAGCTTTCGAATACGACATCGACGTCTAAGCGGACCAACGCATGTACGCCTGATAATGCCATCTACATAACCCGTACTAAGCTTACGATGCAGTCGCAGAATTGATGTCAGCAAAGAAACCCAAATCCACCGCCGAATCAGCTGAGAGATCTGCAAAGCCCACAAAGCGCGGGTCTGATGCGCGTGATGGTCTGGGTATCTATATCGAGCATCCAGAGAAGAACCCGGAAGGGCTTGTCGTGGAGTACGACGATGATTTCGTAGTAATCAACGACAAATTCCCAAAAGCAAGGTACCCAGCCTCCCAGCAACCCAAGGAGTGAAATTCACTGACCAATAAAGCGTGCACCTCCTCCTCATCCCACGCAACCCAGAGCTGTACTTCCAACACCCACTGACCCTCCTCTCCACCAACCCTACCCTCCTCGCCGAGATCCAAAAACGCGTAGCCCATCTCAAACGCCTTGCAGCCTCTGAGCTGCAGCGCAAGTACGGCCTCCAGAGCGCCTCAGATGCCTCCTATCAATCCGCGCTCGAAGAGCTCATGAGTGGCCCCAACCCCCCACCAGCATCTGAGCGCGACGCCCTGCTCCCAGCAGGTCGGGACTGGTTGTCCGAGATCAAGGCAGGCGCGCACACGCACCCGAGCATGAACCATATGCACATACATGTCATGAGCCGGGAGATGCATTCGCCGTGTTTGAAGCACAAGAAGCATTATCTAAGCTTTAATACGAGTTTCTTTGTTGAGGTAGACGAGTTTCCGCTCGAGGAGCGAAGTGAGCGGTTTCATCCGGGGGATTGGCCCAGCTGGGATATGAAGTGCTGGAGGTGTGGGGAGAATTTCCAGAACAAGTTTGCGAGGATGAAGGCGCATTTGGGGGAGGAGTTTGAGGTCTGGAGGAAGGAGTGAGGAAATGACATGGAGGAATCCGCCGGAGCGGCGGTATCATGGAATGCAAGAGGCATGGTGTCATGATACCTGACATAGTTCTTTTGATAGCCATTCTAGTATACAAGACTAGCCAACATTTGGTGTCGTTATATGGTACACTATTCCGTCAAATAGCAACTGCCAACCAAACACGACTCATTCAGCGTGCTGGTGCAGGCTTCCACAGTCGTTATCCAAATCATCGAGTCAATTGAATACAACACATCGCCATGGTAATATCCAATGTAGACCGTAATATCCAATGTAGACCCCCCAACAACAACTCGATATCCCAGTAGTATACTGGGTGGTTTCCCACGCTCAGATCTAAGCCCTAGGCTTGACCTTCGGGGTGCCGCTGCGGACGCGCTTGGCCTCAGGGCGCTGCAGGTGAGAAGCGGGGATCCAGCTCTCGTCGTACTTTGCGCTGGACGTGACAGCTGGGCCATCGGCGCCAACAACAGCGATCTGCTCAGCGGGATCGACCTTCTTGGAGCCCTGGGAGGACTTCTTAGCGCGCTCGCCACCTTTGCCGCGGCCTTTCTTCTGGGGAAAGAAAGTGGTGATCCAGGTGTTGTAGACGAAGTAGACGGTGCCAGCGAAAGCTCCAAGGAGGACGAGGTACAAGAAAATGCTGCAAATGTAAATTAGCTTCTAGCTGACTGTGAAAGCATACGTCGAAGACCTACATCTGGGGATCGAGGATGCTGGTGGGCCTCTCGACGACAGAGACAGTCTCGTTGTAAGCGGCGACGGTGAAGATTGCGTTCTCCGAGTTCCTCAAGACAGCAATGAGCTGAAGGCGGAAGTCCTGGGGGTGGAGCTCGGTGGTGAAGGTGTACGGCACGGTCTCCTCAGCGCCAGCCGGGATCTCGATTGAGTACTTCTGCGCCGTCAGGTTGCGCACAACCTGAGACTGACCATTGACCTCCTTGAGCAGCGAACCGCCAACGATGTTGACGCCAATGGGCTTGGGCTCATTGTTGGCAATGGACAGGCGCGCCTCGGTGGCGTGGCCGTTGATGAGCTTGACACCAAAGATCTCAGACTGGGGGAATGAAGCTGAGATCTTGACGTTCAGGTTCGGTGTCTGCGCCTCAGGTACTTCCTTGACGTTCTCAGCCTGAACGCGGGGGTCAGTCAGTTGATGTCACTTCTCGTCACACGCGAGCACTCACTTCGGCCGCGAAGGCATTGAGAGCCCTCAGCGAGAGCAGAAGCAGGGACGAGAGCTTCCAGGCAACCATGATGGATACAGCAAACGGTAGACGGGATGCGTGCGCAGGGAAGAGGAGGGTGGAGGGGAGCACAGCAATTCGAACGTGGCTTCTCGGGACGTCAGAGCGCGCAGCTCCAACCTTGGCGGTGGCAGGGATCCAGATCTCGCGCGCATCCACCCCACACCAGCAACTTCGGTAGCAGTGGGAGAGCCAATCAGCTTGCGGCTCTAGCGCGCCGAACCAGCGCGCGACTAATCGTCGCCTGAATCCATAGTGTTGTGTACCGTGAACTGCATCCTCTCTATGGTTCACGGGACACGAAAGAGCAGCGTTATCACCGCCTTCGCGGTGGGCTGCAGAAAGATGTCCGCCCGTTTACTGTCAACGGCAGCCTTCACCGCCAATGCTGGAGGTTCCATGTAGCACTGAACGGGCGATGCAGACGTTTTTCACAGCCACTAACATAAACCCTGGAAGCTCAATTCACCTTCACGGGGAACCGTTTGCTGTTTTCTGAATCTGGAAACTGATGGTCCCGCCTCCCGCTCTCTGATCCCGGTTGCTGAATCCCGTTTACCGTCACTTGATTTCTGGAAACTGCTTTCGGTAGAATGTGACATAAAGTCGTGCCTGCCTGCCTACACTTCCACTTACTCACTCGAAAGATCTTGCACAGCCATCCACTGACCCAGTCAACCACAATCACGACTACTTCAGCGACTGCGATTCCACTCACTCATCACAATTATTACACATGGCTCCCGCTCCGTTTCTCGCTGGTCTGGGCCAGACCCCTGCTCCCAGCGCTGTAACACGTCCGAACAGTGTAGACGTTGACCACTCAACCCTGCAACAGCGCTACGAGCTCCTTCAGCAACAAGACAAGGAAAGAAACAAATTCATAAGCGTAAGTGTGACCACAGTTTTGTTGTTATCCCGCTGACCACGATAGGAAATACTTACGCGCTATGAATACCTGAGCCAGCAATACCAAGACCTTGCTTCTCGAAATATGCAAGATGTAGGAGGCGAGGTCGCTTGGCAGGCTCAGAAGCCAGTATACGAGAAAGCGATTCAGCAGTACGAGCGTGCTCTCGTAAGTGAAGCTAGGCACATGGCTGTGTTCATGCTGTCCTCCATGCAAGATTCTTTTGCTAACCTCTACAGTCCGAAAATCCCTTTATCATGGTCCTGATCGATGGAGATGGCATGATCGTAAGTACAAACCTTCCTTGACACTTCCCAGAGACTAATCGTGCCAGTTCAATGACAAGTATGTTCGGGACGGAGAGGCGGGCGGCCGCCATGCTGCATCACATCTCGACACAGCCGTGCGGAACTGGATCGAAAACGAGGACAAGAACGTGCCACTCAACTCCCGTATTATCTGCCGAGTCTACGCCAATGTCCAGGGTCTGGCCAATGTGCTGGTCAAAATTGGCGCAATTGAGACTGCGGAGGACTTTGAGGACTTCGTGCGAGGCTTCACTAGAGCGAAGACCATGTTTGACTTTATAGATGTTGGTGCTGGGAAGGACCGCGCAGACGAGAAGATCATCGGTAGGTACTGGCCTGTCATGTTGGACGGTTCGAAGCTGACACTGGATACAGAGAACCTCAAGATCTTTTCGCAAGATTATCACTGCCGCCGACTACTCTTTGGCTGCTCGCACGATAACGGCTATGCGCGCGTTTTGGAGGAGTGTTGTGACAAACCTGAGATCGTAAACAAGGTGGTTTTGCTTGAAGGTGTACCTTTCGAGAAGGAACTGCTGCCGCTTCCGTACAGCACAAAGAAGTTTGCGAACCTCTTTCGAGAGTCCAAACTTGTTCTCTGGAATTCCAACACTATTAGATCCGACCAGGTACGCCGTATCAGTGGCGACATATCCTCATCAAACATGGTTTACGATATCTCGACTGGACTTCCTGGTCGTTTCCCGGCACCTGCAGCGCAGGTATTGGATAGTCCCATCCTAGCTAGAGCCACCGTGGTAGGCTTACCTCGTACACCTTCGGCGTCAACGATAGCATCCGACGGGTTCGCTGCTACGAAGGCTGTCCAACCAATGAATACCTGGGCGGCCAAGGCAGCTGCTCCACCGCCACGAGTGTCTGCTTCACCAGCATACGAGCCAGCTGACCGTAACGAGTCTATCGCACGCAACCGAGCTGGACAGCGCATTGATCCGCCCTGCAAGGACTACGACAAGGCCGAAGTCGATCGTGTCAAGAAGCTCAAGTTGTGTAATGTGCATTTCTTAAGGCAAGGTGAGTGGGCTTCGTTAATGACTGTCTGGTGCATCAATTGCGAATGCTAACGTTCATCTCAGAATGCCCGTGGGGTACGCGGTGCACACACAGGCACGATTACGACCCTACTTCGAGTGAGATCGCTACTCTCCGCCTTGTTGCACGCATGTCACCTTGCGCCAGTGGCAGCGTTTGCCAGGATTTCAAATGCATGTTTGGCCACCGCTGCCCTGCTCCACCCAATAAGATCAAGGTGCCTAAGGGAACCAAGTCTTGCATTTTCGCGGACACCTGCAAATTTCCAATTGAATTGCACGATATCGATACAAATGTGGTGAAGACGCTTGTTATCCGTTGAAAAGCTATGAGCAGGACTAGACATAGTGGCATCGAAACCACAACACCCAAAACTATCACGGGTCTTTACAAATAGGCGATGAAAATAATATCAGCCCTCTCATTGCATAATGGAAGGTCTCAGCTGTTACCAGCGTGTCCCTTTCGTCCACAAACCACCTACCTCGCTGTTTGTTTTTAGATCAATGTGCCCACACAACTCTGCAGAGGACGGTCCGTCAGAGCCTCTACGCGCCCCCAGGATACGAGAAGACCAAGACTTCAAGAAGCAGACAATGTGCTGTGTTGACTGTAAGTCGAGCTCCCTACAAACGACGCACGAGATTGAAATTGCGAAGACAACGAATCGGAATTACGATGCATTTCGGAGCTCCGAGCTCCGACGCGGCTCGGATCTGATAACGGTGAGTCAATCTGATAAGCACTTGCACTGATCTAGTCACTCCTTCTACAAAAGGACGACTAAAATGTCGCATCCATGTTGTCTTTTTCTCTTGTTCGTCTGCAGTGCCTCCTTTTCCAGGCAACCATGCTGAATTATCATCCGGCATCGCGTTTCTTGGTGCGTATTTCCGCAGGCAAGTTACTATAAAGCCAAGCAACGCAGAGCTTCTAGTGCTATAGCATCTTGGCTTCGCACAATGTCTACAACTAGAAAGCAAGACGTCGAGAATGAGCCATCTCTCGCTACAGTTCCGGATCTTGAGCTCGCCATTTTGACCCCGCAACCACCCACAACGACCCCACAAGATGCACCTTCTAAGCTTGTGGATCCCTTCCTTGTAGCCTTCGCCATGCCCGACCCTACGAACCCAAAAGATTGGCCTAGCAGAGTCAAATGGGCTGTGACCGATGTACTCAGCGCTACGGGCTTCAACCGCATCATGGTTTCCACTATCATGGCTCCCGCCCTCACCACCATCGCTCTCGAATTACACATGTCGCATATCGAGTCCGTCATGGCTCTGTCAATTTACATCCTCGCCGCCGCTTTTGGGCCGCTGGTTATTGGCCCGTTGAGTGAGGTGTATGGCCGTTCGAAGATATTGCATGCCAGCAACATCTGGTTTCTGGTGTGGAACGTGGTTTGCGGATTTGCTAACACCAAGGAGGTGCTGATTGCGGCAAGATTTCTTGCTGGGTTCGGCGCGAGCAGTATCTATGCGCTTGCTGGAGGTGTGCTGGGAGATGTCTGGAGGCCGGAGCAGAGGGGAAAGAGTCTTGGGTGGTACCTGCTCATACCCCTGCTGGGGGCTGCTGTTGGTAGGTCGCCATAGTCTGGTGCGTGAATTGCAGTGTGCTGATTGTTACTAGGACCAATCATTGGTGGCTTCATGGCAGGCCGAACCACCTGGCGGTGGATGTTCTGGTCTACTTCGATATTCCAGGCCGTCATGATTGCGGTGTCTTTCACGGCGTTTAAAGAGACGTATGCCCCCGTCATTCTAGCCCGACGAGCTAGACAGCTCCGGAAAGACACTGGCGATGTTCGATATTATACCGAGCACGAGCGATTAAGTGCTGATAAACCGGTCCTTGCGATTCTGAGCAACGCACTTAGCCGTCCACTCCGGCTGCTTCTCTTCCACCCAATCATCATTATTGCCAGTGTCAATCTGGCTTTTGACTATGGCGTTCTCTATATAGTACTTACTAGCTTCGCTCAGCTATGGACGGAGTACTACCACTTCTCTGTCGAGATGAGCGGACTGCACTACATTGCAGTTGCGTTTGGCGAGCTGGCGGGTGCGCTGATCGGAGCCCCGATGATAGACAAGTATTATCGCCGCAAGAAAGCACAGCATGGCGATGGCGGTCCGGTGCCGGAACATCGACTTCCCGTCATCTTCCCTGGCGCACTACTCGCACCAGTGGGTCTGTTCATCTACGGTTGGACGGCAGAGCACCAGGTCCATTGGATAGCGGTTGACATTGGCGTCTTCATCGCCATGTTTGGCTCGCAGATGGCCGGTATGGCATGGCAGGCATATATCATGGATGCTTATTCGGATCATACGAGTAGTGCAAGGGCTGCAACGCAGTTCTCGGCGAGTTTGACTGCGTTCCTGTTTCCACTGTTTGTACCTACGATGTACAGGGCGATGGGATACGGATGGGGTAACACTGCAATGGCTTTTGCCTCGCTGATCCTTGCGGTACCTGGTCCAATCACTCTGTGGTATTTTGGTGCAAGGTTGAGGGCCCACGCAAGGTCGACATATTAGCGGCCCCCAGACTATAACTCAATCGCAATGATGGCTCTTCTTGAGGGCGAATATCTTGGTAACCTTCCAAGATATCACGATCGTCTCAAACAGAGCCAAGGACCAGGTCGCAACACATGTGTACAATTGAGAGTTTGGCGTACCGATGGGAGAAGAAGGTAGGGAGCCTGGGTAATTTGGGCCGGACCGACCGCAATGTCATGGTCGAAAGTAAAGGCGGGCGTTAATGAGGTCTTCATCATATCTCCTTGAGTGAAACAGCAATGCAGATGCAAGCTAATCGCAAAGTTGGTGTTTGCAATGCAGAGTTCCGAGTGCGAGAGCGACTTGATCGGACTCGCAAAAGTGATTACATCATGTTACACTTACTATATCTAGTTAGCGTAATCACCGTATACGTACTCGGGTATCCCTTGTATACGACAAGTGCTACAACCTTCCTTCTGACATCGCACCTGCAATCTATCAACCCCATCTGAGCCCCAGGCTCATACGTCAGCCGAAAATGAAGATGCTTTCATTGGTCGGATGCAGCAGTGAAACAGAAGCTTTGAGGCGCTAGACCTACTGATTCGCCGGATCTACAACACATCTTCCGAGAAGGTGGGGCTGCCTGAGTGGCCATGGAGCGTGTTTCTGGGGTGTTATGCGAAGGGAGGCGCCGGGATTAAGGTTGATTTGCACAGAGGCTGGGATGGGAATGTTACGCGTATACTGTACGGACAACGGCGGAGGGTCTTGAGAGGCAGACAACTCCAGTCAATATCCTTTAAGAAGGGACAGATATCTCTCTCAGACAATTTCAATTCACATCTTACCTTTCAAACTTTCTCGAGTTTTCAAGCTTCTTAGGAATTATACCCTGATATCTCAAGAATCTTCATCCATCCGTCACGCCAAACATCATGAAGCAGAACGTCCTCCTTTTGGCAGCCACTGCCTCCGTAGTGTCTGGAATGCCGCAGTACGGCACGCCGGAGAACCCCCACGAATGGATTCCCGGAGGTCCTGACGACTGCAAGCCATTGCCACTCTCCCTTCCCACATCTAACACTAACACCTCGCAGTCCGCGGCCCCTGCCCCATGCTCAACACCCTCACAAACCACGGCTTTCTCTCCCGCGATGGCCGCAACTTCACCAGAGATAACGTGATCAAGGGCCTAGGCGCCGGTCTGAACTTCGACTCCCAGCTTGCTGGTATAATGTGGGACCAAGCCATCTTCGCCAACCCCGAGCCAAACGCAACCTTCTTCACACTCGACCAGCTCAACGTGCACAACGTGCTCGAGCACGATGCCAGTCTGTCACGCACTGATGCTGCATTTGGAAACAACCATGTCTTCAACCAGACTGTCTTCGACACTTCCAAGATGTGGTGGACCGACGAGACGGTATCGGCGAAACAGTTGGCCCACAGCAAGATCTATCGCCAGTTGGTCAGCAGGGCGGAAAATGATAACTACACATTCAGTGCGACAACGGAGGAGTTCAGCTTGGGCGAGGTTGCCGCGCCGATCATTGCGTTTGGCGACACCAACGCAGGGACTGTGCCCAAGGACCTGATGGTGTACTTCTTTGGTAAGTTGTTCAAGAGATTGGGTTGTGGTACCTGGGCGGCTGCTAATGGTTGACAGAGAATGAGCGCTTGCCCGAAGAGCTTGGCTGGACGAAGAAGACCGATGCTATCACGCTGGATGTTATCTTGGGCACAACAGCTATTATCAGGAATGCTACCAACTTGTTGACTGGGGGTGAGGCTGAGGGCGAAGCTGCTCCGCACAAGCGCAGGAACCTGCACAGTGGTATGTTTTGAGTAACTCGGGCTTGAAAACCTGATTGAATATGGGGTTCATGAAATAAGACGTTCAAAAGACATGCGGGGAGATAGCGCATTGTTTTTACATTGATGGAGTTACGGTGGATGATGTCTCGCCTGTTTAGGCGAATTCTGAATAGACTTTTGATAGTTCCAACATCCACATGCCTAATGAAGGCCTTCCAAGCTATGATGTTGAAGCTCAAGTGCTCTTGCAAGTGAAGCGTATGTCATCAATTGAGGTGTGGTGTTGCGGTTCCGCACCGCCGTGCATCGGAGACGTCCTGCGTCATGACATCGCCCGAAAACGCCCGAGGAATCGATATTGAGGCTGAAGGTCGGCGCTGATGGCCTGAAATTGGAATGGAAATCCGACTGTATGCAAGAAGGTCGGGTATCATTACTACTGCAAATTCAAGGAAATGGGCACGTGATGCCTGCATTGTATTAGTATTGATATATAAGAAAGTGACATATTTGACATGCATACCTCATCTTGTCGAGCTGGAGTCAGTTGTAGTGGAGCCGGATCTTTGCGCAGCGCATTGCGATACTGATGGTGATGTGGTGGCGGTGTGCGAGGTGAATCTTGGAGTCGGTGGGCTGGACGTCCGAGGTGATCTTATCGAGCTTGTCAAGATAGGCGACGGTCTTGAAGCAGTGGTCTTCAAGAAAACGCGCGCAGGTGGGAATTGGCTGACTGGCGGCATTGTGATGGTGTGGTGTGATGTGTCTGTACTGTACGTCGGTTGCTCGGATGTTTTGGATGTGGACGTTATTAAGATGAGTCAATTGACTGTGAGCGAGTAACTTGAATAGTTTTGAGAGTATGTGGAATTCAATGTTGTTTGGTGAGGAGCACTTATAAGCGGGAGGCGTTGATCTTATACGGGTAAGCTGGAAGAGTCACAAGCGTGTTACCGAGGTGGGAGTCACAAGTTGTGTTTCGGGCAATCAAGCGCATGATGCTCGCGAGATCATCAGCTCGCGGAAATGTCTCCGGACCGAGCCGGCGACTTGTTTTCGTCGTTCTTCAGCTTTATGAGGGGTCAAATGCGGATGCGCGACTTGATCGCATCGAAAGCCAGAATACCTACTTGTCTTTCGATATACGCTTCCCTTTCCCGGAGCAAGTTGGCCGCCGTGATGTTGTACCGAGTACAAATGCCCTCGTGCCCTAGGCTACCCAATCCCGCTGTCAGATTGCTTGTCCGACTGCACAGCTAAGGCATAGAGGTGCGTGTGGGTCCCTGAACGGTTGTGTTGTGCATGTTTGAGAGGGCTCCACAGCGGCCATGGCGGTTCTCGGCGGGGATGGGTGTGGGGTGACCCAGTGAGGTGCGCAAGCCTCGAGCTAAGAGGCCGAGAGGATCGGGCTACCGAACCTGGCAGTGCCTGGCTTTGGTGTTGAGTCGCAGGATCGTCGTGACAAGTGATGCTGATATCTCCTCATTTGGCAAGTCGGTGAGAATGAAATCATTACGAGGGTCCTCTTGCACACACCGAAAGCGCTGCTTACGACCTGAATGACTCTTGGTAGTCGTTTCGGCGTCCTTGTCGCGAAGGCGCGAAGCTCTTTTCGTTGGGCGTCCTGTCTCCGTAGAAGAGGCTTTGCAATCATGGAAGTCGCAATTTGACAGGCCGCTTGAAAGCTGTCTGCGTTTCGACACTCTATTTCGCAACGACCTGAAGCTGTCAACGGTCTCAAGATCGCGTCTCGTCTTTCTCGCTGCAGCTGCCAAGCAGCTTCAGATGTTCGTTTCGACACAATTGATCCTGCAAGAGGTGAACGGAGCTTTCCTTCGTTCATGCCAGTCTCCGCAAGTGTTTCTGGTGTGTTCCGGCCGCAGAGCCTCACACCTTGGCTTTCACATGTTGCGACTTTTTGCCGTTGCGACTCATGGACATTGAAGTTGCTCTTAAAAGCGTGACTTCCCAACTTTGGAGTTGTGCAGTCTCGACGAATGGGGTGACCGGGAGACGAAAGGGGAAAGGCCACATGGGCGCTGCGCTTCCACCACATAGAAGCGAGTGTTGGGCTCAAATTCAAGCCACACAATTTCCTGCACAGCTGTTGCAACCCAGCCCCATCACGCCGCAGATGCATTGTAGTGTAATGGCTCTCTAGAATTTGACCGCTCGCCACAGATAATACCCATACTACCTTCTCACACCGGGCCAGCAAGCCGTTCACGCAACCTGCGCTTGACATTTCTCAGAGTCTCGCCCACGATGATATATTCGGACAGTCTGTCTGAGCACGAGATTCGCCTACTTACGATCCTACCCTCTCAGGAAGAAAGCGCTCCAATAGCATGCGAACTGCACCGTCATGAGGTTTCAGTAGCTCCAGCTTACGAAGGACTTTCGTACGCATGGGGCGACCCCTATGATCTTGCCACAGTCGTCTGTAATGGTGTCGAAGTCCAGGTCACTACAAGCCTTCGAAAAGCGCTCTGGAGGCTACGTGCTACCAAAGAATCGAAGATCATCTGGGCAGACGCTTTGTGTATAAATCAGAACGACGTTTTAGAGAAGAACTTCCAAGTTCCCCTCATGGGTCGAGTGTTCTCCCACGCTACCAACACCGTGATCTATCTCGGCGAAGCAAGTCAGTCAGAGGCAGTTGAAGCCGAAACAGGATTGTATGCAATCTCGGGATATACGGACGAGTTCGCCCAGCAAATGGGCCTATCAGTCAACGATATAGAACTTTACGAGCAGATGAGAGAGACCTTGTCCGAAGGAGCGCTTCCGCCTGTGTCGTGGGATTCTATTGGAAAGCTCTTCAAAGCTGCTTGGTTCTCGCGCACATGGTGTGCCCAGGAAATAATACTGGCTCGCGGCTCGGCCTTCGGCCCTTATGTGATATACGGCCATGTCCGAATTCCTTACGAACGTGTTGCTAATGTCGCACTGTTCCTGGTTATTGCCGGCAAGTCTGGCCTTGATTTTGCCCACAAACTAGCCCTCTCGGATGCGATTGGCGTCTCTAGGGCTTTGGACTTTGTGTCACACGGAATCGATTCTTCGGTGGTTATGGTCCTACATTCATTCAATAGTCATCAAGCCTCTGACCCACGCGACAAAGTCTACGGTCTTCTTGGCATACTTCTCTACCATCTGGGATACAGACTAGAAGGCATCGTCGTGGACTATACCAAGTCAGTCGCCCAAGTGTACACAAACACCGCTGTTGAGATCATCCGTACACAACAGAATTTGGAGCTTTTGGACTATATTTCACATCCAAGTGGGGTCGACCAGAATACTGAGTTCCCGACTTGGGTGCCAAGATGGGATCAACAGTATTCAGGTATGGTTGAGATCTCAGACACACTTGGGTTCAGATCCAACTGTGCGGCTTCGGACTTGAGCGACGAGAAAGTTCCGATCAGTTGGAGATTTCAAGCCAATCGACTGCTTGTCTCAGGCTTCCGGTATGACCTTGCAGTCAAGATAATGCCCGTGTCAGGTGATAGTGCGGATACCTCGTTCAGAGACTACTGGGAACGAACACAGAAAGCCCGAGCGTCATGCTTCGACCGTCGAGATGAGCTCTTTGCTTTGGCTCGAACGTTCACCATCGGACGGGTTGCCCCCCTTGTGTATTTTGATGAGGCAAACGATGCGCGAAGAGAAGTTCTCATGGCTGATTTCCTCGCCTATATTCATCAACTCCTGGATCGATGCTGCGTAAAGTGTCCCGGTAGGCCTGATGACGATATGTTTACCGTGAATGATAGTGGCGTTAAGCGCATGGGACTTGCAGACAGGTATATCAGTTGCGTCAAGTATGCGTGCCGAGAAATGAGTTTCTTCGAAACAGCAAACGGAAGCTATGGTATTGGCCCTCATCACATGCGTCCCGGTGACGTGATTGTGGGCATCATGGGCGGATTTTCACCATTTGCTCTACGCGCAAGAGGCGAAGACTACTTTGTGCTTGGGTCTGTGTACGTCGACACTCTCATGGACGGCAAGTTGTTTGGGGATATGCTCGATAAGGGCAACAAGGAACAGTTCCCTCTGATATAAGGGAGTAGCGTCTGAGTGTGGTCAGAACATCACCCAACAGGTACCGAATGCGAAGAACGCTGTACGATGGACTGTATTATATGTACCGAGGTTACTAACCGGTCACATTGACGAGCACTCATAACTCGCGGTCCATTTGCCGCCAGGGAAGCCATTGATGGTCACTGGCCCTGCATCAGCAGCCTGGACCTCCACCAGGATATCCTGATAGTTGCCGCTTTGCTCCTCCAACACCACCCGACCCACACAGCCAAGCTCTGGCAGCTTGACCTCACCACTTGTGCCCTGCGGCGCCTCGAATTCCATACTCCATGCACCGTCATCGTCCACTTGAGTCTTCGCGGAGAAAAAGCCGACGTCAGTGCTGAACTCGGCATCCGCGATCTTCAAGTCGCCAAGCGAGGGAGCAATGCGCCAGGTCTTGCCTCCAGCAGTGAGAAGCTGGATGCCAGCAACGTAGAATGTCAGTGAGGAAGTAGGACCTGTAGCCCATCCGTGCGCATGCGAGATTCTAGCGTCGTTCAGGTATGGCGCATAATGCAGCTCGCCTGTTGTCGAGTATCCCTCGATGAATGTCGAGTTGGTCATACGTGGATCATCGAGCATATAGCCCCACTGCAGTCTCATGAGCTCGACGGCCGCGGTCGTATTGTCAGCGAGGAAATGTGTCTGCAGTTCGAATCCGGAGATGAAGGGCGAGACAGCATCGGCGGCTTCCAGCGCAGGGGCGCCTACATCTGTCCATCGTTCTGCGAGGGCGGCAGAAATGCGTTGGACTTGTGTCGAATTGGCGGTGAGGTTGGCGACGACAGCCCATGAGTTGCCGTCCTGTGGCATTAGTGTTGTGGTTTCATTATCGATATACAAACCGGCCTCGTCGTTCCAGAGGAGTTCGTTGGCAGAGGTCTTGATACGCTCAGCAATCGTTGTCCAGTTGGAGGCGGCTGCGCTGTCGTTTAGAGCTGCGGCAAGCTCGATACCATGGTTGATGGTGTAGTAGAGGATTGCGTTGGCCTCAATGTTATGTCCGCCCATGCCGAATCGCAGCCAGTCCGCAGGGGCAGTGACGTTCATGAGCCCTGAGGAATCGATGTAGCTGAGTGACCAGGAGAGAGCAAGCTTCCACTTGCTCCAGAGACCTTGAAGATAGGTGATGTCTCCGGTGTACACGTAGTGGTCGGCAACACCTATCAGCGTGTACAGGTGATATGTGAAGGACACCACTTCTCGGAAAGGTCGTCCGGCATAGGGAAGACGGCCATCTTCCTTCTGGATGTCAAAGAGGGAATTCAGCGCATTCTCGATCGAGATCACATCATTGGTGGATACAACGACAGCTGGCACAGCGATGGCCATGTCTGATGACTTGTCAGTACTGCCAAACATGCTGGAACGAGATCACTCACCACCTGCCCATACGAGCCTATCGCGCTTAGCACCATCAACCAAAACAGAGGTACCGTTCGCGATGGTGCTGTTATAGTACCACGTGACATTGGTATTATCAGACACTGATGAATTAATTTGGCCGAGGTGAATCAGTGAGTTGCCGTGCTTAGGATCGATGGTGCACAGCTGGTTTGTGTATGCACCAGCATACCATATTCGATTCAGCAGCTCATCTGTGCATGGTCAGAACCTAATACGAAGTCTAACATTTCAGAACTCACCATCACAGTGGAAATACCCCGTGTAGTTGGCAAGTGCGTCATCCTCCCAGTGCGGCATCGCCGTGAAGTGCACCTCCGCGCCCGTCACCTCAACCGTGCCGGTCGAGTTGTGCACCAAGGTCATGTACCTGAAACCACCTCTTTCTTTCTCCCTTGGCGCCGTGTACCGCCCCGGCTCTGTGACGTGGAACCAGAGCGTCTCATCCTTTCCAGCATCGGCGGTTGCGTCTAGAGAAGCATTCGAGACCCAGAAGGAGCTTTCCGAGAAAGTGACGCCGATGTACTGCGAGGCGTCGGACACGGAACCAATGTTCAAGGAGACAACGCCGGCAATGTTTTTGCCGAAGTCGTACGATGTGGCTGCATCCCCATCAAAAGTTGAGCTGCCATTTGCGCGTGTGAGACTCTCAGGGCTGCTAACGGAGCCGTTGGTGTTGTGCACTGAGATTGGGAGCACCGTTCGCGACCTGGGTGCAAGAATGTATTCCTCGTATGGTGCGGCGACAGCGGGTGCAAGCAGTGCTGCAGCGGACAAGATCGAGAGGATCTTCATCTTGCAATACACGATTGGGATCTACTGGTCTGGAAAGTCTGGCGACCTTTCTGATATATAGGTCTACATTGGAGGCTCGTGCGGCAACGAGAGTACCATTTTGAACTGCCGTGCCAACGACAGTTACCCAAGACAGTGAAGATGTGCATAGGTAACGGACAAGCGAAGACCGAGATGACGTTCTCCAGACAGCTTTAGCACAACGTCGATCTTCATGCACGTGGGGAAGCGGGGAAGACTAGAAGCCGTCACGGCCGCGATTGGCTGGCGCACTCGGCCTTGCGAGAAACTTTCGATTGAGCTCTTCGGGCCGTCATGGAGCAGCGGCCAAGCATTGCAGCGAGAAGTCTTAACTACCTATGCCACAGGTTGTTCAATATTGCTTAGCTGCACCTAGCTGCAGCCTTTCTCTCACCGTGGCCCAAGTCAACAACGCTAGGAAGAGCTCGACTCGTACTTCGTAAGATAAATTGGTTACTGAAGGAAAGAGTCTCGTAAACTTCGTATACTACGAAACACGCGCCTTGGAGGTATCATAAGCCCTGTTGGGCAAAACAGAGCACTAGAACGCCACTCCCAGATGTACGGGTGCAATCACAATCAAAGCCAGAACGCCACTATCATCAGATACCAATAACTCCTCACTTCCGCTTGCTCGCGCAAAACTCGACAGCCATCCCTTTATCCGAGCTACATGCCGAGTTAGGGTTGCTCTTCTTGCAGAGGTTCTCCTGTTACGCAGGTCAGCTTACGTCCATCTTAGTCGGCGGCCTATGTACAATACGAACCTCGTAAAGATACGCCTGGTCATCGCACCAAGCGCCAGCTCCACACTGGAAGCTGATAGCGTCCTTGGACGGCCCCATCTGCAGGCCGGCCTCGTGTCCGGCACAAGCCGATGTATCGCCGTTCCTCAAGCCGTCTTCGGTGCGCCCAAGACAGTCGATTAGACTGATGTCGTACCAGACTGTGCCGGCAGAGACGGCATACTCGATCTGCACGGGCTTCGAGAAGTCGCCTTCCTTCTTGGAGACCTTGAGGTTGATGCCCGAGCCCTCGGGTGCGGCTTCGAAGGGTCGGTCGAGCTTTTCGCCTGCCGGGATGTGGCCGAGCTCTTCGACTGTGTTGCCGATGTGTGGTTCGAAGTAGAGATCGTAATCGCAGAAGTTGTAGATGGTCAGCGTGTCTGGGGTGGAGTCTGGGCGGTTGAAGAGGGAGAGTTGGGGAATGTCGACGTCGTCAATGGTGGGCTGGGGAGTGTCTGGCAATGGCCAGGGGATCTTCCATGGACAGGTCGCAGGAATGATCCAGGACTCCACGCGTGAGAGGACAGAATCGATAGCGTCGGAGATCTTGTCGGCAGCTTCTTGGGTTGTGTTCTTGAAGGCGTCTATGACATCGTCGACGCCTCGGGTGAGCTGGACGGCGCGATGGCGGTGGAAGTGGCTGTGGCTGCGGTGTGTCGCAGAAACCACGAGGGCGGAAGGAAGGAGTAACACAATGGGCCGCATAACTGCAACCGTCTTGTAAAGCAACAGGCACCAAGAAAGCCAAGCTCTCGGTATTACGGTTCAAGAGAGTGTCGGAGCCGCACAGCGACTATGTGGAAGTATGGCTTCTCAAAAGAACGAGTGACTGGAAGTGCAAGAGACGAGCAAAGTAACAGAAAACTCCGAGCCGTGACACCCGTGGCTTTTATATACGAAGTCCGTCGACCGTTCATTTTGCGATGCTCTGCTGATGGCTGGGGGCCATGTCAGCTAGGTTGTTTGAAACAGGGCGTACATATCCGAAGTCCGAACTGCAGGTACGCAGCATCGACGCGCCTGGTTCGTCAGGTAAGACAGCGGCCAATCGATAAGCTCCGGCGACGATAAAGATGTGCGATACCCGGATGTCTGAGCTGGCTGCCGCCTCGTGGCCCTGGACGCGGTGGGAAGTAGGTTTGCGACGCTGATTGGCTGGGATGGAGATGAGCGCTAAGCGAGTGAGATAACATGGAGGTTGACAACCTTGAAGATGCAGGATAGATGACGTGGAGAACATTGTAATTTCCACCGTTTAGGAATACTGGTGAACGCACACCGTTCGACGGCTGCCACGTCGTTGCCATGATGGGGGTTGGCAGTTGAGCTGAGCGTTGGTATACCACTTCGGCTGCACTCCTTTCCCGCAGGCTCACAACAGAACAACAGCCTCTAGAGAATCGACACTTCCAAACAGCAAAGAGTGTTGGAACCTGGTGACGCCGAGTTGACAGGAAGCTTACCGTCACAGACCGCAACCCTCCAACCAGTAGCATTGCCGCCCTCCCATGGACTCGAAACGCGCCCGGAACCAAACCCAGCGCTTCACCCTACTCCACGGGATCTCCTTCCAGCCTCCCCGCTTAGACCGTCCGCGTTCCGACCGAAGAACTGGCATGCTCAGCGCCAGACCGCCGACGGCGCCCAACCAGACCCACCATATCTCCCCGCAATCGGACCTGCTCACAGCTGCCCCATCAACTGCCCGATCACCTCAAGACTGCCCGTTTACACCCCAGAGCCCTGCCGGTCCGAAGAAGTCAGCCTGTCTATGGCTTCAAATCCCGGCGCCTACCCCTTCGAGCGAAGGTTCGTCCTCGTGAAAGGAAGCACAGCCGCCAGCACAGTCCGGTTCGATTCAAGGCCAGCATTTAGGCCATCGTGAATGAACGTGTCGGCACTGTTATAGCAATCCGAGATCTCAAAAACGGGAAGGTCGCGCCCGGACGGCACTATGATTGGTCAATACTACATCTGGGACAACAGATCTTCATGAGCGCGCAGTTCGTGCGGGAGGTTGAGTGACCCAGATGGTGGGATACACCTGCGGGATAATTTAACTCATCACGTCTTGAGCTTTGAAAAGTTCTTGATAGGAGGAGGAATGTGGTTTGATGGAAGAGGTGAAGTTCATTCGTGCTAGGTGGGGGTCTATCCTTTGATTGGCTGGACGCACTGGTGACATCACAAGCACAAGGGACAATGGATCCATTGTGGGAGTTTCCCACTGCTTTATTTGTGCTCTTTCGCACCTACGATGTCGGGCTTCTCGACTTTCCATCTTCCATGCCCGCTATGAGCAAGACCTTTCACGTCTGTTGCCCATCCTCCCAACCCGTTCAAGTTCTACAAGTCTCAAGCCCCGGGCTTGCGGTTCTCGTTTGTCTTCTTGCTGCCAGAGTAGTTCTTCGACGGCGCCGTGATACGAAGGGTGTTCACAGGACCAGTGCGCGGCCTGGCTTGCTGAGTGCTCTGCGAAGGGCGCACGAGAGGAGGGAACTCCTCGTCGTGGTTCTGAAAAACACTCAAGTTAGCTTTATCTCCATGCATGTTAGGTGGCGGGTGATAATTACTTTAGGCTTGACGCTCAGCTCCTTCTGTCGCCAGCTATCGTCAGGCTGGTCGACACCGTCTGCCTGCTTGTGCTCTGTCGACGGCTTCTTACCGCGACGTTTGTCCTCCTCATTCTCTCCATTCTGCTCGGTAATTGCGGCCTCGTGGACCGCAATCTGCTCTGCAATCTCGTCAAGCTCTT
This sequence comes from Stagonosporopsis tanaceti, assembly GCA_000812845.1. Taxonomy (NCBI): domain Eukaryota; kingdom Fungi; phylum Ascomycota; class Dothideomycetes; order Pleosporales; family Didymellaceae; genus Stagonosporopsis; species Stagonosporopsis tanaceti. The sequence continues at coordinate 995 of JUDZ01009489.1, read as the reverse complement.
CAGCGTTCATGTTGTACTCTTCCAGTAACTTCTGGTACTCGTACATCAAGTCTGCCTGAATGCGCAGCTCTCTATCCGGCCCAGTGGCCTGGCCATTGTTTGGTATGATCTGGATCTCAGCCATTGGAGCATTCGGGACAGGGACTGCACTGCCTTGGCTTGCAAGCTCGAGGTCACTCTTGAGAGCATCGCGGTCTGCTGTGACAGCGCCCAACTGCTCTTCAAGGTCCATGATTCTGCCCTGCGCCTCGTCGTTCTCCTGGCGAACTTGATCGTATCCTTGCTGAATAGCAGTGCTGTTTTCTTTGAGAGCCTTGATCTCGGTCTCCAGTCTGAGTTTTGCTGCTACCCAATTGGTCTTCTCATAAGTCGTCTCGCTGATCTGCTTCTCGAGTCTGTCGATCTTGGTCATGGCCGCGTCGTACTTGTGGGCCTTGGTTTCGGCAGCGGCAAGACGTGCAGTCACTGCAGAATTCTCTTCTCGTACACGCTTCGTAACGCGCTCTTCGACCTTCTGGGAGAACGATCCTTCCAGCTTTCGCTGCTGATCTTCGGAGGCCTTGCGCTGCCAATCTTTCTCTTTGCGCACCTTTTCCAACTCTGACGATAGGGAGCTCGCTAGCTCTTGAGACACCTCCAGCTTGGCCGTGAGTTCCACGATGGTGTTTTCGAATTCGACCAATCGTTCAGCAGAGATCGCTATGTCGTTTTCCAACTGCTTCACATCAGGCTCTTTGCTTTCTTGGACAGGAGTTGTGATATTCTTGGTGAACGTCGCAATGGTCAGAACGTTTTGCATGGAACCCAGGCACGTCTGCAAGAAGGTGCTTCGGGTCGCTTCCACGTTGTGCTTGGCCGCCTTGAAGTATGTCGTCTCTTTGCCCTTTTGCTCTGCCGCCCTCATGAGAGCATGGTACCTGGCGTATTCGTCAAGATAAACGACGACAGCAGCGTGAAGGTTAGTGAAAGCGCCTGTGAGCTTGTCGAAGGTTTGT
>JUDZ01009488.1:0-24142 GCA_000812845.1 Stagonosporopsis tanaceti | reverse complement strand
TGAAAAGTTGCCTGTTACTAGGGCCACCTTGTTGCGCTTGTTTGTATATAAACAAAGCGTCTCCAACCAATACCACTAACAGCCACGCCAACCTGCTCAACCTGCCCAACCTACACCGAACACACGCGCCTGCTTCAGCTACCCTCGAGATCCTATCAAGATGGCACCCAACTACGGTCAAGCTGCTCGGCGTACAGCTCATCACGATGCTCAAGGTGGAGCGCCGCCCAACATCTTGTCCGCTAACAGCACTCGGCTCGGTCATCGGAGTCATCGCACATCGACTCGACATGATCGTGAGCAGAATCGTGCCAGGCAGACACGACGCAAGCGTGATATTCGGGCAAGCCGCAACCAGCTGGTGTTACCACCAAGTCCAACTGACCTGGCACCCTTGAGCTCTCGTAGTCGCCTCGCAGATCGTATGACATACAGTGAAGATGATGAAGATCAAAGTTTGACCAGCAGCAGCCATGGCACCAACTCACTTCAACCTCAGCGAGGTCGTGTCTTTCAAGATTGCACTGCATTCCAGGACGATTCCAACAGAGATGGTGGACCGGTGCAATCTGACTTGTTGCTTGGCAGTCGGGGCGAAGCTGAACAGACTGACATTTACAGTAGGAGCGGCACAAGTGTAGACTTCGATAGTTTTACTGATCTTTTCTGCCCAGCGCCATCTCTATGCCCGCCTCGCCAGCCTGTCAGCACCAGGCCAGTGCAGTACGGTTCCTCTCACCACCTGCCATTCAACCGCTTTCTGCACCCTCCTCGTCCTGTTATGCCAGCGACCAGGCGTGAGCCCATTCGCATGCTCAACTCGTCCATGACACCTGAGCCTGAGGTCGAAGCCCCGACCTCCACTTCTGTGGTGGGCTCGCCTGCTACGTCGTCAGCCAAAGCTATCGACGCAAAGAAGCATCCGGTCAACAAGTACAAAGGCACGGACCCTATCAAGAAGTGCGTGCAGAACAAGAGACTGCAGCTCGTTTTGGCCGGCAGGCCCATGCCGAAGCCGAGGAAGAAGCCAGATCGTATGGTGCTCAAGTGCACTGGCAAACAGGAGTTTCGTTAGTTCGATACCCATTTGGTTGTTGATTGTTGGTCTCTTCTTGTAATACCGATTTGGGCGTATTCTGGATGCGTATGATGGGCATGGTCGGATGACAGGGTTTGTTGAAGCACTGCATTGTCTATCGAGTGCTGCGTTGAGGAAGGACATGCTTGTCGGAGTTCGGAGAATGTCTTCTTCGCTCATCTTGTCTTCAATTTTCGTCAGTGGGTTATGCAATAACTCGACTGGGCTTGTAGGATGCTACTCCCGGATCAAGTACTTCTAGAACTCTCATTTTCGAATGTGTGTTTGACCCTTAAGTACAATGTGAGGATCGGTACCAATGTACCCTTGCCATTTTACTCAACATGCGACCTTGGTTGACCGCATGAACCATAGAAATACCCAGGCTGCTTGATCTCCATCAGATATGGATTTATTCTTGTAGAAAAACCACTCCTTCCTGCCAAACACCTTTCTCCAATATATCCCCAGCACAGCAACATGCGGTCCTTTTCCCCCATAATATTGGCAACACTCCTCCTCATCATGCCTACGTTGGCATGGCTCCCAGATACTTGCGTTCGATGCACTACGTTGTGCGCACTCAACAAGCCCGGATGCGATGCAGCGAGATGCTATCAGGCGACACCAGATGGCGTGGGTAGCCCTTCCAACCGACTATCTCGGACCTATCTGAAGCAGTATGAACTAACGGAAGCAGCGCGTCGTTGATGCTGTATGCAATCTCGTGATTCATAAAAGATTGCTTGAAGTTCTTCCAGATGGCAAAAAAACGGTCGGGATGCCAAGTACCATGGTCACAGCAGTCAGCAGTATTCCAACTGTCGATACGCAGAGCGATGGCTGCGCATCATGCGGCCTGGAGACTTCAAGCCCTCGTTCTGGCTCCAATGGGTCATCGCAGATGTCTCTTTTCGCAGCCTTGATGATATCTGGGTGGACCGCTCGATTCTTCGATGACTGAACAGATTACGTCTCTTTGTGGTACGATCAAGAAGTTATCTCTAGCAAGCGTGCCCTCTGATGATTGAATCACATCTCGACTTGTGACGACGGAGTTTCGTCGGACCGGGATGCCTTGGCGGTGGAGCAGCTCTCCAAGTTCTGGAAGTTTCTGCCCCAAGCTCCCCTTGTATTTCAACTTCACAGAACTTTCAAACCCTTCCTTTTCCTACGCTCGTATACCCGTCCAGCGCTTATTTTGATTCTCAATTACTGCATTCTTCAATTCGGTAAGTCAGGCATACCCTTTATTACTCGAATTACAGGATGAGACACCCGCTGGCACCAGTCTGAGAAGACTTGTACTCTTTGTATGCTGATCAGCTTCCCGGTCCACCAGACCACCTCTGATATTTTAGTTCATCTCGATATGGCAAACATTTCCTTGCAAGGCGTGTCGCTAATACGTTGGACTGCAGAACAACTCGCTGGTCACATACCTCACCTAATCCGCGATGGTCCTCCACAACCCCAACAACTGGCATTGGGTCAACAAAGACGTGTCGGGTTGGACGCGCGAGTACCTTGACCAAGAACTTTTGCAAATCTCTGCTGAGCAGGATGGTGTCACTGCCAAGATCGACAAGATCGCGAGCATGGATGGAGACGTCGACGTGAGCCAGCGTAAGGGCAAGGTCATCACATTGTTCGATGTCAAGCTCAAGCTGGAGTATTCCGGTAAGCACAATCATTCTCCTCGCTATTGCTCAGCCGGCTGACTCAGTCGGCAGGCAAGAACAAGGATGGCGAGGAAGCCAGCGGCACTATCACGATTCCCGAGGTTGCACACGACACGGAGGAAGACGAGTATGTCGTATGTTCCCTTCGCTCACAACCCTATTGTGCTTTTTCATACATTGTTGGTGCGTCTGCTAACTCTGCTATAGTTTGATGTAGATGTCTATTCCGAGGACAGCAGCAAACAAGCAGTAAAGGATCTTGTACGATCCAAGGTTGTCCCTCAGCTCCGCAAGAGCCTTGCAAAACTTGGCCCCGCCGTCATGGCTGAGCATGGTAAGGACATCCAGCACGCTCCTGGATCAAACCCATCGGGCAAATTCACAGCCCCGAAGGTGTACTCTAGTTCGAGTGTGAACAAATCTACCTCCTCAAAGACAGAGAGCGGCTCACAGAAGTCGAGCACCGGCTCGGTCGTCAACGTTACCACGATCAATGACAGCACCGAGTTTCGCACCACCGCCGCTGAGTTGTTTCAGACCTTCACTGATCCTCAGCGCATTACTGCGTTCACTCGCGCACCACCGAAGTCCTTCACTGGTGCCAAGCCCGGCGGCACTTTCGAGCTTTTCGGTGGTAACGTAAGCGGAGAGTACACTGAGCTGGAGGAGCCAAAGCACATTGTCCAGAAATGGCGACTTGCCCAATGGCCTGCTGGCCACTTCTCAACTCTATCGATCTGGTTCGACCAGAACGATGTCGATTCGGTCACAGTTATGAGGGTTGAATGGAAGGGTGTTCCAGTTGGCCAGGAGGAGCCAACGAAGACCAACTGGGACCAGTACTACGTTCGCAGTATCAAGACCACCTTCGGGTTCGGTACGGTATTGTGAGCTTGTAGAAGACGATGTTGTCGTTGCTACCTGGAATATGGAGCATGAACAATTTTGAATGATTTATGATTGTACACGAAGCGATGGATATGGCGAACAAGTGGTCTATTAGACACAACTGAATAGGAACAAGGAATAATTATACCCCCAGAACATGTCTTATCTTGCATCCTGGCAAACTCTCTGCATTGTACTCAAACTATGTTGCTAAGTCCTGAAGTCGCCAGGAGATGAGCGATGGTACGCAATCTTCTGGCACCTTCCGAAGATAGCAATTCCGCGCGCTCGCCGGGCTTATGTCAAGCTGCGCAAGCTCACCAAGCTCCAGACCAAGCTTTTGCTAGCGCGGGGTAGCCCCATGCTTGGTCCACGAATGCCACTTCAACGGGTCATCGGATAGCTTCGATATCATCGTTAAGGTGCCACAGGTAGTGTGGCTCTCCATTCCTCCAGTGTATTTTTTCGATGGCAGTGGGGTGCCAGCAACGTCTCACGGGCGCACTGTTGTACCTTTTGAATAACACCGGCAGCAAAGCCATGACGTTCGAGTCCGAGTGCAGTGACAACGAACCTAGCCTTTAAAGGAAGGTGAGAGTATGCGGTTATCGCAACACGGCAGCTTTCCGGAGCCCTGATGTAGTTGCAAGGATGGCTATAAATTCAGGAATTGGTCTTGAGCCAGTTGCCTAACTTCAGCTCCTGGGCTGCAACTTGTGACACATTCAATTGATAGCCAGCCTACAGTGCAGTTTGCCATGATGAAACTTCATGCTACACTGCCTTTGTTAGCTGCGAGCCTCGCTGCGGCCCAGTTCGTGCCAGCACCTGCGGATCTCACGACCAAGGAAGGGTATGCGGGCATCAACGTGCGGTACAAGCAGGTTCCTGAGGGTGTCTGTGAGCTCGACCCTAATGTCAAGAGCTACTCGGGCTATGCAGATGTTGGCAAAGACCAGCACGTTTTCTGGTGGTTCTTTGAGGCACGCAACCAGGATCCAAGCGACGCACCCTTGACTGTTTGGGTAAGTTTTGATGCATCTGCCCAACAAGCGTATACTTACAGTACACTTCAGATCAACGGTGGTCCTGGAAGCTCATCTATGATCGGACTGTTCCAAGAACTCGGACCTTGTGGTGTCGGTCCAGATCTCAAACCGTATAACAACCCTCATTCATGGTCAAACGCCAGCAACATGCTTTTCATCGATGAACCTACTACTGTTGGTTTCTCATACTCGATTCCTATTCCTGGCTATAAGGACGATAACGGCTATATTATACAGCTTCCAAATGCGACTTGCCCAGACTATGCAGAGGCGTATGGAACGTGTGGCACATACTCAAAGCCAGATCTCACCCTGACGGCGAACACCACTGCAGGAGCGGCACCAAACATGTGGAGGACTTTGCAAGGGTTTATGGGCGCCTTCCCTGAATACTCGCGCAATGGATTCAACTTTGCTACGGAGAGTTATGGAGGGCACTATGCACCCATATTCAATGGTTAGCAGACATCCGTGAACTCTATGGCATCTCACGACTAATATCTGGCAGCTTACTTTTTGGACCAAAATAAGAAGAACATCACCGGAGCCCATAAGATTGACCTCGAGAATGTCTTGATCGGCAACGGTTGGTTTGACCCTCTCATCCAATACCAAGCATACTACAACTTTTCTGTCTTCCCGGGCAATACATACGACTATGACCCGTACAATGCGTCTGTGAAGGCCGAATGGTACAACAATCTCTACGGCGAGGGTAACTGCTACGATCAGACCAAGCAATGCTACGCCACCGGTGAGAACGCAGTCTGTGCTCGTGCAGACAGCTTCTGTGCCGATAAGGTTGAGAGTCTGTATGATATTTACAGCGAACGCGACGAGTACGACATGCGATACTTGGTACCAGATCCGTTCCCGTATTCATACTACGTCGACTACCTCAACACGCCAGAAGTACAAAAGGCGATCGGCGCCTACCAAAACTTCTCTGAAAGCTCCGGGACTGTGTCTGCAGCATTCGGCAACACTGGAGATGATGACCGTGAATCCGGCACCATTGAGGCCTGCCAGAAGCTACTTGCCGCTGGAGTCCAGGTCATGCTCTACTATGGAGACGCAGACTTCAATTGCAACTGGCTTGGTGGACAAGGCGTTGCAGATGAGATTGCAGCACCCGGCTACGACACTGCAGGCTTCGTCAACATCACGACATCTGACAACATTGTGCATGGTCAGGTCAAGCAGTCTGGTCTCTTCTCTTTCGTTCGCGTCTATGAGTCGGGACACGAGGTGCCATTCTACCAGCCTCTGGCTTCGCTCGAGATATTTGAGCGCGCATTGAAGCAAGTCGACATTGCTACTGGTCAATGTGCAGTGGATGCTGGCTACAAGACGGTTGGTACGCCAACGAGCACGTACCGCGAAGGCAATGCTACGATTCAGTTTGAGGTCACGCCGCAGAACGCGACCTACAACACTGCGCTCAATGCTCCGGATCCAGAATCGACATGGGCTGCAGAGCCCGCAGGGAAGAAGGCGAGGCGGTCAAGTGGTAAGTTGGGACGACCCAGCATGTCGCTGCTGAGGAGGCGCTCTGGATAAGCCTTGAAGCAGCACGACTTCACAGCACCCTGTAGATAATTGGCAGCAAAGGAAGGCGGATGACGCGACGCGAGTCTCGAATGCAACATGCGGGCGGACCGTGGAGGTCGTCATGACTCGATGCGCTCCCACACCATTTTTTTAGTCAGCTCGCACGACGTTGGCGCTAGTGACCAGGGCCCCGGCGCCTTCAAGGTTGATCAACGTTAATCTGTAGCCGAAATGCTGCGCTGCTGCTGAACTTGAAGTGACATATGGACCGTCCATGCTGATGGCTCAAGCAGGGGAGCAACGGACAAAGCGGAGTGCGTGCCGGACGGAGGAAGGAGATGACCGCTAGTAATCCCTGCATACAGGATGCATGAAGCCTTGGAACACTGGGGTGCTGAGAATCGCATCATAAGTCGCGGAAGCTGCATGTCGAACACGAGCACTCCGCAGTCTCGACGCCCCGCCCACTCGACACTCGACGCTCCCGCGCTGCACGACGTCGACCAGACAGCTCGCAAGCAGGCAGACCGCGACTGGCGCGCTGCAGTACCCCACATCTGGTCCTTCGAGCAGCTTGCCAGCATCGTGCGACGCCTGAGGTGTGCAGAGTTCAACGCTTCCAATCGCTGGCCGACAGGCCCCTCTGCGCCCGCCCTTGCCCCCGACGTGCCCTGCGATGGTATTGTCTGGCGCGTGGCCTCGCTGAGAGGCGTCGACGCCTGTTCACTGACCGCGCTGCTGGCCGCCCGTCCTCCCTGCAGCCGCGCGGAAGCAACGCAATAGCGGCCGACGAGCCCACGCTGCGGCCCAGCAATGGCGCCCTCGAGCATGTTTTCGTACCTCAGGCCGGGTCATGCGAAGCGCAATGCCTCGAGCCTGGCCTCCCCAGACCCCGTCTCCAGCCCGGCCGCCCTGCCGCTGCCCTCGCCGTCGCAGACTACCGACTGCGCTGCGTCGCCGCGCATACCAGACCACGCAACCCTCTCGCCTGGCTCTCCCATATCGCCGCGCCCTCCGCAGCTGCCCCCCATAACGCGCGTCGCCTCCAAGCTCAACCAGGCAAAGACTGCAAAGGCTGCACAGAGCGGCGCACGCCCGCCAGGCCAGCCCCAGGGCAGCACAGGGCGGCCCAGTGGTCAACTAGCGCAGGACCACGGCATGCTGTCCCCACCGCCGCGCGCACAGGAACAGCATTCTCCCAGCCATGACAAGAAGCCTGCGTTCCTGCGCTCCAAGACGGACATTACGCCCACCGGTCGTCGTCTTCAGGGTCTCGGCATCTCCCACAAGCCAGACCCAGCACAAGCTTCAGAGACTCCCTCGCAATCATCAACGCGCCTGGCGCCGTCCCTCACGTCCCCTGGCTATGCGAGCCACTCCAAGTCCCAGACCTCGCTCATGAGTGGTCTGACCGAGAAGCTGTCAGGCAGCTCCAAGGCAGCCTCCACGCCCACAGCCGCCGCCCCCAAGACCAAATCGCGGCTCAGGAATCCCATGTCGTTGCTTATGCGGCGGAGGTCTGGTCAGACGCTCGATCCTCTTCACGATGAGTCCTTGGTCACACAACGCTCACCCTCCTTCATTCCACCAATCCGCGACAACTACGATCCCAGCATCCGCGGCAGTATTATCCATGACTTTAACGCCCCAAGACTGAATCGGAACTTCTCGTACAACAACGCCTATGGCAGCAGTCCAGTTCCACCAGGCACTCCTGGTGATCTAGGCAGAGTCAGTCCGCCCAAGATCGAGAAAGAACATACACCAGTCTTCCACGAGCATTTCGACGACGACACCAGCTACGAGCAATCCCAAGCTGCTGTCCGGGCCGAGCAGTTAGCAAACAATGACTTCGTGGCACGCAATTCAATGCTCCTCATGTCTGAGCCCTCGCCACCCGAACCTGCACCGACACCGGCACCGGCACCGGAACCTGCATCTGCGCCAAGATCAACACTTCAACAGGACACGAAAGAGTCACCATTGGAAACCTCATCCGATCAACCTCCGCGTACCGCGTCGCCCCCTCCTCCTCCTCCTCCACCACCACCACCCTATCAGGCCATTGACCTTGCTTCTTCGGTTCTTTCTCCCGTTGAAGAAGTGCCCAGCCCTACGTATGCGCCAACAGACGATACCCCGAAAGCAAAGAAGTCAACTAAAAGCCCCCCACCGTCGCGGTCACGAGCAACCTCAGTCACTGACCCCTCATGGCAGCCCGCTGGATTGCCCGCACATCTCAGCAGTAGAGCCTCGAGATTCAGTTTTCAGATCAACGGTGGCAGCGATTCAACGCAGGAGCATGTTATGGAGGAAAGGCACAGAAAGAAAGCAGCAGAAAAGGCATCCAAGCAGGCGCACTTGTCCACAAACACCATCGAGGACGAGTATGATGAGTACGACATGGATGACGACTTCGACATGGACGGCGGGTATGAGGAAGAGATTCCCATGCTGGGTGATGAGGACGACTTTGGTGGCTTGGGCGACCAGAATATCAACGACGGTATCAGCACCTTCGACTTCTCGACGTTGTCCATGAATCCGGGGTTGGCAAACCAAATAAGCCCCATGGCGCCGATCGTACAGCTTCAGACACCGTGCGATGCGAATGGCATCCCGATAGGATTTGCCATGTCTGGAGGACAACAGCAGATACAACCGAATAACGACCGTGGCTATTTGAATCCTGAAGAGGATGATGATGACGATGAGCTACAGGGATCTGGAGCCTATGGTCTGCAAACAAACCTGCAGATTCCTTCGAACCAATTTGTGGGAGCTACACACCATCTAGACGCTTCTTCTAGCAACGATACAAGTCCAGGAAATGTCAATCTAGATGACGACATGTATTTTGATGACGGTCTGATTGGCGAGCAGGATCTTGGGGATACGCCCGCCTTCGACGAAGATACATTTGATGATCCTGAGGGGCCTCTCTACGAACGGAAGATGAAGCAAGCACCCGCCGAGGAAGCCTCGTCATCACATCCGCTGCAGGCACGGCCTTCAGAGACAGGATACGAGGCGGACGATGACACTCTGTCTAAACATCTTGAGAAGTCAGAACCCTCCCTGGCCCACAAGACGTCAGTTGCCCACGCCCCATTAGGCTCGACCATGTTCAACTTCGACGATATGAGTTCGTACCACACTGCGCTTGTCGATGCAGCAAACCGAGCGGAGGCTGAAGGTCGCTTTACGCGGAAGGCGAGTGCTGATGTTGGCAACTCCAGCTCCGAGCTTGACGAAGCATCCTCACGACCAAGTCTGGTGCCTGATGATGACGTTCGCTTCAGTCTGGACACGATCGGCTTCCCACCGGATGACGATGTATATGGAACAGACATGAGCTTTCAGGATGACTACGACTACAGTGACTATGATTCAGCTCTGGAGAACGATCCCATGATTGCCGCTGCAAACGCCGAGGCGCTGGCTTACGACGACGAAGGGTTCTACGGGAGCGAATTCGGCTTCTATGCCGCAGGCGGTGATGCACAGAGCGAGTGGGGCGGCGTCTTCGCTTCTGGACTCAACCGCGCTGTTAGTGGGCGCAATGCAGTGAGGGAGCCAAATTTGACCCCCATAACAGAGCGAAGCGAGTACAGTACTCGCAACTCTTTCATCAGTCTTAACCATTTCCGCGATGGGTCACTGCCGATAGCTAGTCCTGGTCTTGCACAGTTGGCGCGACTGAGTCCGTATGAGTGGCCTGCTGAAGAAGAGAACATGACCCTTGACGCTCTCATGAAACTAAGGAAAGGAGCTTTTGGTGGAAGTACGTCAAGCTTGCCCAGTAGCACGGCCAACAGCCCGCGCAACTCATCGCCATTCGGAATGCAGTTTGCGCCAAGAATCGGTAGTGCGGCCGGCAATCGCATGCAGGAACAATATGAGAGCGAGATGGAGAGCGATGAGTCTGGGAACATTGCGGACAACTTCGATGCCAACGAGGATGAAGATGATGGTCTCATGGACGCCGTCAATGGTGCTTATGAAGACGAGGATGAGGGCCGCAGCGACGGAGTCGAGCGTCCCGAGAGCCCAACTCTCACCGCAAGCGATTACAACTCGCTGTCAAGCCCGACCAGACGGCTCCAGAGCCCGCCACCCTTCTCACCACCACCACGACCTCAAATATTGCAGATGCAAAGCCTGTATATGCAACCTCCTGTCAACCTCTCAACCATGAAGTCACCAGCAAGCATCGCCCTCCCAATGTCGCCGTTCGGCATGCCGCTCCCCTCGCCATTCATCATGAGCCAACACCCGGCATCGCCCCCACCCATCGACACCTCTCTGTCCTCGCCCGCAGCAACCTCGTCAACCGGCCCTCGACGCCAGTCTGTAGGCTTCGTGTCCCCCATCTCCGCTTCTTCGCCAATGACCCCCAACGGGAGTGGCTGGCGCGGCGGACACTCGCGAAAAGGCAGCGCAGCAGACAGCGTGACGTATGTGCGTGAGCACGACGAAGCTGGTGAGGGGCGGTGGGTGCTCGAGCGGCGGCGCACGGCTGAGAGTGGCGAGCTGGAACTGATAGGCCGGGAGATAGTCGAGGGAGGGAGAATTTGATACCAGAGGTTTCTCTTGAAACGGGAGGAGCGGAGTGCAGGTTTGGTGTTGCATGGCGTGGCATTCAAGGCATTCAAAGCGTTTGAGCGATTCCCCCCAAAACAATTAATGCTGGGATGAGATGATAGGACAGGCTGGCCCTTGTTACTGCACAAAAGATACCATAGCATAGCATAGATCAATGTTGAGACTTTAGTCATTCACTATTGAGACGTCCATCTCCCAGAGAGCTTTTGCGAAGAGAAAGAACCAATTACGTGCCAACGAAAAGGCGCAAGAACTCTCTTAGTGATGGCTGAACTCAGAATGCATTTGCAGTGCAATAACGCGCTATGCTCAAAAGAAATGCCAAAGATACTCGCGCTGCTATATGCTAGAAGAATGAGAAACGCCATACGTAGGGTAGGGGGGTACTCCAATTCAGACTTTGCCTCTCCATGCCATCCATTCATACATGCCATTTCATACCGTTCCAAGCCAACCGGGACCCAAACAACAAAGACAACATGTGCTCTTTTTCACTAGTCTCCACAGACGACCGCGGTCAAGTGACTACCCAACAACGGCCTTCATACTCAGCCGTTCCAGGAACCCACTAAGATCCTCCTTCTTGATTTCAATGACACAGGCTTCAAACGAGTCCATGCGTACACGCGCGCCAGTCTCGCGCACGACCTCCTGAAACGCGTTGCCGAATCTGTTCCTCCCCGCGCCAGCCTTCTGGTCGTCCTCGTCCTCGCTCTCGCTCTCTTCCGAGTCGTCGTCTTCTTCCTCGGTGTCGTCTTCGACTTCATCTTCGTCGAGGCCGGCAGCTTCGAGCCTCTGTCTTTTTGCTTCCTTCTTCTTCCTCAACTCAGCTTCTTTCTTGACGCGCTTCTCTTCCTTCTCCTTGGCTTTCTTCTCACGCTTTTGTAGTCTTTCTTTTGCCGACTCGGTTGCGCCGCCGCCGCCGAGGCCTACGACGATGTATAACCCTCGGCTGTCGTCGAGACCAGCCATGACGAGTTCAGAGCCACGGTTCTTGCCTTTTGTGCCGTTGAGTTCGACAATTGCTTCGGCGATCCATAGGGCGAGTTTCGTGAGGGCACCGGGGTGCGTGAAGAGTTGGACGTCTGGGCCTTCCTTTACGACGGCCATGCGGAATGCGCGAAGGTGCCTGATTTGTTTCTTCTCGATCAAGGCGGTACCGGTTCGTAGGATGGCGCGGTGGAGGTGTTGCGCGGTTGCGATGTGCTGTACGAGCTTGTCAATCTGGCCAAGGGCATCGTAGGCTGTCCAGAAGCGGGCTACAATGTGCTCCTGCGCCTCATCTTGCTCTTCTTGTGTCGCAGCCGCAGTTGCATCGCCATAATCGTTAGTCCCGACGAAGTTGGTGGGTTCGAAGGAGGACTGGGAGAGTGATTTTGCATCGCCGACTTCAAGGATGGCGCCGAGAATTACAGCAGCGTCCACAGCGGAGAGGCATGCTTTCCACCCCCAGCAGCGAACGAAGCCCCATCCGTCTTTCATATCACCGCCTCGCGGTGGCGGAGGGACGAGACCATCGAGCCCATACTGTGGCGCGAATCTCAATAAGCGTTCTCGTAATCCGCGTTTGAGCTCCATGTCCATGTGTGTATAGTTCTGTTTGCACTCGGAAAGAGAGACACCCATCTTCGCCAATAGCTTTTTCAGTCGTTTCTGCCCTTGTTCGCTCCACATGTGCAGTTTTGCAGAAAGATAGGGCGAGTGCTGCATGCTCTCGTAAAGAGACCAATGCCGTAATAAAAGGAATCGTGGCTCCGGCGACAGTCGTATCGACTTGTCCGTTGCTGATCGTGCACTTGTGGGGATCACACCGCTCGCGTCGCCCAAGCTTGCGTCGCGTGCTACACCTTGAGGATCTGTGACAGGGTTCAGCCGTCGTACTTCGTCTCTGAAGATGGAGCGGATCTGCTCTCCGCGGTTGCCATTCCAGCCTGCAGATCCGCCAGCGGCGGACAGAGGATTTAGACCAACACCGCTTCCCGTTCGGCCGTACAGCTCCAAACTGCTGACGCCCACTATTGCGTTCCAGAGGAGGTCGTTGTCTTCACGACCGAGTTCCGAAGCTAGGGCATAGACGAGGGAGGAGACAGGTTCCGCATACGACGCGCCGAGTTGGTAGTATTTGTCGAGTACCCCGGTGTACTTGTTCCGCATCACCATGAGCTGCTTCCGTAAGCTCTTCACCGACTGCTCTTTTGGAGGTACTATCGAGGGTGATGCTGAGCGGCTTCTTGAGTCTGAGCGTGAGAAGTCGGAGGATCCACCAAGCTGGTTCTCAATCATCAGGCCTCGTCGTGTTGGTCTTCGGTCTGGAGATGAGGGTATCGAACCTCCCTAGTTAATTGTCAGTGCAGACCGTCAGATGATGCTAAGTCAGCTCACCGAATTACTTCTTAACCTCTGTCGCGGCCGTTCGTCTTCTAACATATCTTCATCCGAGTCGTCCCTATCACTCCAAGACTTCCTCTTTTTCGGAGCTTGCCCAGACGACGGTGCATCCTCATCACGGTCGTCTGATTCGTCGTCCGACCCCATGTCTTCTCCAACTTCTGGCATCTCCTCAAGTCCACAGTATGCTTCTCTTTCTGCTTGAAGCTCCTCCTCAATGTCCCCGTCGTCAAACACTATAACACCTCCTCTTAGGCCATGATATGATTGCATTATCCTGCCCTTCTCTACGCCTGGTTGTCGCCGTACCAGTTCCCCTGTCGTCGGGTCCTCGCTAATGGGTGTGCCAAACACGTTCGCAAGGTTCCACGGCCGTCTGGCATCAAGAACCCATACTTCGACATCTCCACTGCCACCCTGGCCATTCTCATCCATGTCCATGCCCAGAATCTCTTCCATGTCGATCATGCCTCCGACGCCCAGACAAACGACAACACCCCCACTTCCACCCTCCGTTGTCCGCATAGGCCGTACCAGCTCATCTGCAGCGCGTGACAAGTCGCCATATCCAGCAATAGGCTGAATCTTGTGTGGTATGTAGTCGCGTTTCAGTAATGCGGTAAGGATTCGACACGCGCACAGCGCGTCTGGTTCGAGGGCGACGAGGAGGAGAACGGGTGGGGCTGCAGCGTGCGTTCGTTTTATAAGATTCTGATAGAGGTGCGCTATGAGGTTTCGTGGGAGGTACATGGTCGCGGTGCGAGGTATATAGGAGCGTGCTCGGCGGCCGTGTTCTCAGGACAGTCGCGCCGGAAGACGCGTAAAGAGGTTTGCGGGGAGGATTAAGGTCGGTCGAGGGTCATTGCGTCATGTGCATGCTAGGAAAGAATAAAAACAGCGCTTACGAGGACTGAAAGCGCAAGAAGAGCAGATCGTATGCTTTGGTGCGGGTGCTTGCACAAGATCGTGACGCTGCCATATTGATTCCACGACGCGTGAATCGCGCCTTCCCAAGTTGGGAGTTAGCGCGACTCCAACGTGAACGTGCTCTTCCGCATCGATCGTCATCCCTCAATCAACATAGCAAAAGAATACTTGGGTTAATGAGTCTGATTGCATTCTATTGGAGCTTGGCCTTGCGGCAACATGGAGCCACTAATAGAGGGACAATAACCTCCCATGACATATGAGTGCTTGTACCATCCCTGTACGTTCAATGTCCTGTTCCTGTATCTCATCGTTCTCTCTTTTTCTCTGATAGAGATGGTCTCTATGGCCATCAAGCCCCTGCCGTAGTACAGGGTCAACACACCTCAGGCGCTAGACGAGCGAGAAGCCCTCTCTTCCGCCAATCTTCTCAACTTTGACAGTGGAGGGCACAATGTCGAAGCGCTGGTCAGGGTCCCTACCGTGTGCATTTCCCCACTTGCTTAATCCTGGGTTCAAGACGAAGGTTACAACTCGATCCTCGATGTTCTCGCATTCCTCGTCATCGTTGGGGTCATCCATGGCCTTCATGTTGGCGGGGTCGAATACTGCACCGACGCGAGGGTAGGTGATCTGAAGGCGGACCCGCTGAAGAGACATCTGGAAGGCAAATGTGAAAGCTCTGTCGACTATTGGTTGAATCTGAGGGATTTCCGCCATCCCGGAAATGGTGGAGAGGAAGTTTGTGATGGTGCTGTGCACAAGATCGCGATGGTTGATGACACTGAGATCCACGTCGCGGAAGATTCCACTGAGATTCTTGGGATCCTGAGAACTCTCGGCTAAGGTTTGAGAGTTCATATCTGCATCCAATTGCGCTGCGGTCGTGCTACGCCAGATCTCGCTTAGAGGCGATGGGGTTGGCCAACCAGCAATATGGTCGTGGCCGAAGATACCAGCCCACATAACTGTCAGATCGTGTCCTTCGGGTCCGAACCATCCGAATGGATTGGAGAAGACATAGTCGCAGAGTACTGACCACACCCAGGCCTCGATCAAGAACTTCTTGCCAGTCCGCAAGCTCCATGGTTTCTGATCCACATCCATGAGCAGACCGAATGACTCGGTGTAGCGTTGCATGTTGACGTCTTGCATGGGCCGCACGGTACGACTCACACTCCTGATGAGAGCAGCAAGGTTTCGGAAATCTTGGGCAAGCTGGTCATCCGACACTGCCTGGACTTTGTCACGCTTAGCGAGCATTTCGTGTTGCAACGTAGCGACTTGGCTGCGCAGCTCTTTGGCCTCGATTGAATCGGCCACGAGAGGCTTCAAAACTACGGCCATCGTTTCAGGTGTCTGTTCGTTCCACTGTAGACCGTATGCGGCCGCAAATGGTACGATAGTCTTCTGGACAATGTGTTCGTACCTCGCGTTGACGTAATTGTAACGAAACTGTACACCCTTCAGCTCGTAGCGGATTCCGTTGCGCTCTTCGCGAAGTCGATGGTAATCCTTGTAGAGTTCTTGAAAATCTGCTTCTAGCTGATCATACTTCAGCTCTTGCTCTGCAGGATTCACGCGCCCCATCAACGTAGTAGCATGCGCTTGCGGACCGCCGGCGCTATGAATAGAAGACTCTGTTGTATTGTTGGGTTCCTTGCGGTTGGAACATTGCGACTTTTGATCTCCTTTGTTTTTCTTGGTATACTCATCGTCAGATTCGTTGTGATGCATTGTCACATCGGCGCTCTGGGCGCTGCCATGGCAGTGTTTAGACTTTGTGTGTTGAGAGTCTGGCTTGTGGTCTGTCATGACGGCTTGGAGCTGGAGTATGGTGTCAGTCGAAGACATGCGAGATCAGATTGTCAAGCTTACCTGTCCCATTGCAGAAATTTTGTCTCGCATGACTGGAAGGGTGGAGGGCGCAGCTTCGCAGCGGTGAGTTGCTCTGAGCTATAGGAGCGGGCGCAACTATTAACGTCTTTAGTTTTCCGTTTCGTCCTCACTCTCACCTTCACTTGGAACATCAGTGTGGCGCAGATCAGGTTAGCACCTCGCGTTTGCCTAAAAGCCCCACTCTTACAAAGCTGTTGCTACTTCTCTCACCTGTGCCGTATCATTTCTTTGCCACTGTCCCTGTCGCAACGCGTCCCCAATTCAACTGCAAGATGTTAAGCAATCGCTTGGTCATAGGCCTTGACTATGGCACCACGTACACCGGTAAGTAAGCCACTTCAACTTGCGCCACAGCGACTTACTCTAAGACTAGGTATCTCTTTCTGTGAGACATCAGACAACGACGCGCTTGAGAAGCACATTGAAGTAGTCACAGACTGGCCTTCTCGCAACACTATGATCGCTACGACAGAGAAGGTTCCGAGCGAGATCGCCTATACCTTAGAAGAGACACATTGGGGCTCTACCATCCCAGCTGGAGTTCAGCGACACATGTGGACAAAGTTGGAGCTCGACCAAGCTGACCAGCGCGCAAAGGTCGGCGAAGCAGGCAAGATTCTCCATGAGACTGGCCAGAGTTCGACAAAGAGGCCTGTCGATATCGTGGCGGATTTCCTCCGTAAGGCGAGAGAACACCTCATCAAGACACTGGACATCCAGTTCGGGCCTGAGCTGTGGAGAACACTGCCCATTACGCTTGTGGCGACTGTGCCTGCGGTATGGTCAGATGCTGCGAAAGCGCTTACCCTGCGAGCTGTCGACATGGCCGGCTTCAACGTACGCGAGCTTCCCAAGCTAAAGCGCGTTATCACCATTACTGAGCCAGAAGCTGCTGCTCTCCACACAATCAAGTCTTTCAGTGGCAGTGTTCAGAATGAGCAGCTCGCCGTAGGTGATGGCTTCGTTGTGTGCGACATGGGTGGTGGCACTGTCGACCAGCTCTCTTACCGGATCTCAGGACTTCAACCAACTATATTAGAGGAGGCTACCATCGGCAACGGAGCCCAGTGCGGCGGCAGTTTTGTCGACTTTGCCTTCGTTCGATTTCTCGAGCGTCGCTTGGGTATCGAAGATTTCATCAAAATTGCAGGCAGCAGGAGCGAGGATGTGAGGCGAACGAACATGCAACCAAAGCTCAGTAAGCTGGTCCGTATCTTCATACACGAGTGCAAGACCGGATTCAGTGGTAAAGAGGTCGTCTTCCTGCCTCTGCCACGACCTCTCAGTGGCTATGATGACGATGATGCACGCGGCATCGTCGAAGGAGAGCTCATGATCACCGTGTAAGTACAGTTTGCACATGATCGCAGCTAGACTAACGTGCTTAGTGAGGACATGATGAGTATGTTCGCTGAACCCCTCGCCAAAATCTACGAGCTCCTGCTTGATCAAATCAGGCAGGCAAAGGGAAACAGCTCTGTCCAGCTCAAGGTATGTGGACCATATGAAGTGATGTAGTGTATCTAATCACCAACAGTACATTTTCGTGGTTGGCGGTTTCTCCACGTCATCGTATATGTTCAACCAGATTAAGGCCTTCGGAGAGTGTCAAGGCCTTCAGGTCATTCGTCCAGCGTTCGCGTAGGTCAACGCCACTTCTTGTAGTGTATTCGCTAATATGTACACAGTTGGTCCGCCGTCGTGCGCGGAGCTACAGTGAAGGGACTTGAAGGCGACACTCATCAACGCATTCAAATTCGCAAGTGCCGTAGATCCTATGGAACTGTTGTAACCTCTCCTTTCATCGAAGGTAGGCACCGGCATGTCGACAAGATCTGGTCCGAGTATACCGGTTCCTGGTATGCCAACAGCCAGATGGGGTGGCTTATGACCAAGGGCCAAGACCTTTCGACTTGTTCTGCATGCCACGGGAAAGTCTTCATGTTACACAGGTTCTTCGAGCACGAGAAGCGAGAGTTTCACATGAGCTTCATGGCTTCGGACTTGGACAAGCCACCCTACCGCTCCAAGCACAACGTAAGGTCTTTATGCATCATGATCTTGAAGCAAGTAAGCTGATATTTGCAGGGGGTATATATGATTGCCGAGCTTACTATCAACTTGGATAACGTACCGCTGAGGCTGTTCACGACCAAATACAGCCCTCAGGGCGCCCGGTATTACCAACTCGACTTCAATGTCGAAGTGTCCGTCCAGTCGGTCCTGGAGTTCTCGGTGACTGTAGATGGCAAGAAGCACGGCTCAGTCACTGCGAACTATACTTAGGCATCGCGTGTGGATACAATCTGCAGTACATGGCTTCATGTTGAGCGATGCTTGCTTGTGTTAAGATTGTCAAAAAACTTGCTCATTCATCGCACACTTCACCATAGCACGGAGAATGTCACGTGATGGATATCGAACGTCAGCGGTAGTCAAAGTGAGGTGGCATTCGGATCGAAATGAATACCTCATATGCTCACCATCCCTGAAACCAAACTTTCAGTCGTGAAAACCTTCAGCAGAGTTGTCACAAGCTTCATCTCTTCCGCAGCCAATCACTTCTCCCATTCCCGCCAAGTCCTCAAATCCACCTTCCCCAATGCAGCGCCTCCTACCCAAGCACCTCGCGCCTAACGCTAAATCACATGATCGAAAGTGCATGCGCGCCATCCGGCGCAACTCACAAGCATCACGAAGCCGAGCCACTCATAACGATCAGCAGGGCCGCCATTTTGCTGCTGCACGCATGGTCCGACAGTTGCAGGCGACGCCAGACCGTATCTTTCGTGGCCGTGTCGCAGAGAGTTCCGTGCAGAGGAGCTAGCGGGCTGTGTGGCGCGCGCCGGCGAAGTTTATTTGCACTGAGGATGAAAAGGCAGCATGCCGTGCCCTCGCTCCATGCATGCAGCCGTGTGAGCACGATGACATGACAAGTCACCTTTTTTGTCAGGCAAGGCCATGTCATTTCGACCCAGCCTCCCCACTAACGGCGCGCGGTGGGGAGCGCGACGCTTGCAGCATGCACGTAATTACCTAGCCCGCGTGCGTTGGGCCGCCGCGTTATAGCAGAGGACTTTGGAAACGCATCGGGAGGCCCGTACCCGCACCATTGTTCTCTGTGCTGATGGCGGTGAATAATGAGCAGGGTGGTATCGTGAGCGCGCTTGTTGCTGGGCCGGTTCCTGCTCCGGGCCTGTTAAGATGAAGAGCGCGCTGAGAGACGCGTGCAGCTCGTAAGATTCTGCGGCGGACGCGTTCGTCTCGCGCGTTAGCCGGCGAATGACTACCTGCTCGAGGCACCGGGTCCGGGGCAACAAGGTCAAGAGACAAGGGCTGTGATTGAAAATCACGGGTAATCTGGTGTTGAGAGTCGCTGATAGGGCGGCGTCGAGATGATGTGGCGCCCGGCGATAGGTTGCAGATCGTGATTAGCCAACGTGTCAGATGTCACTGTTGGAGAAAGTTTTGAAAGTTAGAATCAGATCATAGTCTGTATCCGACCAGAGTTTGATATGCAAATGGTCGGTAGGGACTGTCAGGACCCCTGATGCTGAACTGTTTCCAGGCTTGCGGTTTTTCAGGTTGTGCCAATGTATGACCACGTTTCGACAGGAGCTAAATGGCTTCCTTTGCGCTGCACCATCTGGACATTGAACTGCAGGGTTGTTTGTCGAGCTGCACGCAACTACGGAAGTTGCCAGAGCTGCTCGTATATGCAGTGGGACTAGGACTGAAAGACTGAATGAACCATGTCTGTGCAGTCTTGGATTCTCTACATGTATTATCAATTACCAGTTCCATGGCAGGTATCATATCAGCGTAGTGCTGATGTCTCTGAGACATTCTGAGTGACGAAAGAAGATACCAAACCCAGTGAACGCCGAGTGGACCCATCGCCGTGAGGCTAGCCGTCTTCTAAAGAAAGGAAATCGTTCGTGCCGGTTGACGCCAGTAATATTTTCCAAGGTGCCAGTTCTCTTACACTATCATAAACGCCTTACAATGCCTCGCCATCTACGCGTGTTTGTGTTGAGACCAACGCCAGCCTGTATGCATACATGTTGTACACCGAATCACTTCTATAACCAAAACACCGACCCAGTTTGTAACACACTCTCTTAATGTCAGAGCGCATCGCTGTTATGGTTCTAGCGTGGGATGTTGCTATCATATCCATTGAAGAACATGCTGGAGTAACCGGCACTTGGGTATTGAGTGGGAGCGCCTTGATAGGTGGAGGTGGAGCTTGGGTAAGGATAGTTGCCGTATAAGCCTGTGCTATCGACGGGGTAGGCTGCATTCGCGTTGGAGGTCAGGACGCCCGGAGGACTGATGAGGCTTGTATGGTGTCCGATAATACTGGAGTGGCTCATCATGCTGTAGGGGGTGTTGATGGCAGACGGTTGCCCGATAGCAGGATAGGAGGGATAAGAACGCTTAAATGGGGGTTGGGCGCCGTATGGTTGTTCCAGAGCAGAGTGATTGGATGCGTCAGTGTGGCTGTTCGAGTTGTACGCGCTCTCACGTTTGATCGGTGAATGCTCCCCTTCGTACGAAGAAGAATACTCATTCGGGATAGATGCGTGAGCTTGTGCGATATTGACAGGACTGTCGTAAGGATACGGTCGTTTGGACTCAGCTGCAGCCCTGGCCTCCTTGCGCAAACGGAGACGGACACCCTGATCGGCGATTAAGCGGCTGAGATGAGAAGACTGGTCCATGCCTCTGAAGTCCTTGGGTGCCAGAACGCTGAACTTCTTGCTTGTCACGGACGTCAAGTATTGCGAGTTGAACGTTTCCGGGCAGAACTCATACAGACGAAAGTGCAGTCTGTATGTTCCAAGCATCTTAACTGATACGTCGCCAAACACGAAGAGGCCCATGTCAGAGTTGTCCAGGTCTTTGAGACGATGCAATGAGGATGACAGTGTTCCCGTCAGGGAGTCGCTGCCGGGTAGAGGCTCATCTCGGTCAGCTTTGTATAGACTGACCACCATGAACAGGTAGGGGTTCTGGAGAAAGTTTTTTTGAGCGTCGACGCCAGCTTTAACATCAAGCTGGACAAGGGGCGGTGGGTCTATGGCTTTGCGAGCCTTTTCTTTGCCCTTAGCCACTACCAAAGCCTCGGAAGGCTCTTGCTTCATGTAAAGGTGGTAGCCGCTTGGATTGTGAAGGAGGAGCGACATCTCGGATAGTCGTCCCACGGACAGAGGTGTCGCTGGTGGTAGAGGTAGGTGGGAAATCTGGCAGGACCGGTCGGTAGGACCGCTTGCAGGCCGTTCGTAGTAGCGGTGATCTGGAAGCCGAAGCGAGACAGCTCAGTCGGCTCGTTCACGAAAGGGATCTGAATTAATGGTAGCCGCCCGCAAACTACCGTGGAAGTTGTATAGTAGTCGAGGCAATGGGATGCTGGTTGAAGAAATAGAACCCGTAAGATGTCGATGGGAGAGGACTAAGTTTGCTGCGAGATTTTGGAACTCCAGGTGAGTCTGTGGGATTGTGAGCAATAACAATGGGCGAGCGGGGAGGTGCTGGCCAGTCGTCACTCCCATGGGCGCTTCCACTTCTGTCCTCCAACGGGCAGTGGTGATTCACCAATAGCTACGGGGTCCGTCCTCTCTTTAGATTTGTTGTGTAATCGATCGTGATGACCCCGCTTGAAGTGACCTCTTCCCAACGATAACGCAGCTCCAAGTCGGGATCAGGGTTCGAAGAAGGCCAGATTTCAGGCAGTCTTGTGGTACAGAACCGCCAGTAGGATAAAGAACAACGGCACGAACACGTATGCGCGCGCAGGTAGATGCGCTGTGCCTGCACCGTTGGCGACACTCAGAGTTCAGTCTAAGGTGAACCAAGGTTGAATCGCGCACACTCGACCCTCACGGCACGACTCGACCAGCAGCCGCCTCGAAAATTGGGCCACCCCCACACAAACGGCCAGCCTGGTCTTCAGTGGAAGTTGCGATGTCTCAGGAAGGTATACATGGGGTCCCAGATGTTGATTGCAGTACACGTTTGGCGGCCAGGCGGCTCGTTCTCTCAGTGACTAGATCCAGCGTGCGACCTGGGAGTTGTGTGAAGCTGCTCGGCTGCGGGACCGAACCGTGGTAGAGGTGCCTTAGGGTCTGGGGACAAAGGTGGTGGCCGTTGGAGTGCTTTCCCGCAGGGTAGCGCAATGCAGGCTGAACAGGGACCAGCCTGGGTGAGGTAGTGAGCGCAGAAGCAAGCTATATGCAGTCTGCAGGAGATGCAGGGTGAGTGTGAAGGGCGAGGGGCAGCGAGAAGTGTGAGGCTCACGCTCGGCTACAGTCGAGGCCAGCTTGAAGAGGAAATATTGCACTCGATAGTCGAGTTGCAGAGGTACCTCGCCGTCGCGTTTGAGCCGGGGCCCTCCGCTGTCGTCCTATGGGCTTGCGCAAGAGCTGCCAAATGCAAAGCCGGGTCGCCGCTTTGACTCTAGTGCTAAAGCTCAACGGGCGCCGAGCTGCTCCAGCGCCACGACGATCGTTAGCCCTGCGATCTCCGACTAGCAGGTACCGTCCGTAACCAGTTTCGGCGAACTAGATGGAACGCAAAGGCGGCGTGAAGCAAGTCAGGGAACCTCCATGTGCAGGGTGATGACAGCTTCTCTTCGCGTCAACTCTTTCTCGCTGTCGTGTCCTGCTCTCCGTCTCTCCTTCACTCTTTCTCGAACTCTGCCCCGTGTACTATGGCTCCCTGTGATTACGTCTCTCGCCGTATCAATCTGCGCGGCTCCTCAAACGCTCTCACTCAGCTGGTCCTGCGATGCTGAGCTACGACAACAGAGCTGCGAATTGGAGTCGAATCGATTCGTCTGCGCATCAGCTCTCTCCGATAGACCCTGGGGCTATAGTCTGGATGTAGAGGAAGTCGCCGAGGTAGGAAGATGTGTATGGTGTGTTCAAGAACAGCGCCTCAACACACCAACAACGCTGGGAGCGTCGACTATACACAGCTGCTAGCTAGTCTGCTTTCGAAGCACTCAAGGTATCTGGGGGTCCGTCACCGCTCACAGCTAGGCGTGTTCGGCTGCACTGGAGGTGGAGCTAAGGACGACGTAAGTTGTGTCTCAATCGAACGTCGCTCTCATGGTCCAGGACACCGCAACGCTCTAATAACTAGGGTCTGCAGCGCCTGCATTCAGCGGGTGTAACCTCAAGCTTGTTTATGCCTAGTGAGTCTTAGGGTTCGCCAGTTATTGCTGGGCAAAATGCGCATGTCACTACCTGGCAGATGGCAGACGCTCATCTAACATGCAGGCCATCATCGCCAAGAGAGTCGCTTCGAATATCCACTGAACAGCAAATCGACCAGACCCCATAGCTTGTTGATCAGACCACATCCACGTTCATCGACCCACACGATCGGCGCATCCAAAGTGGTACGGGACACTTATACGCACATGGTGGCTAGTATCGTAAGAGAGCTGTTTCTGGGACCACCTCGAGACCACACACAGTCGTGAAGATCTACCCCGAGAAGCGCTGCCAGGCGTCATATTACACCCCAGACGACGACAGCGGTATAGAGCAATATCTCAGTTCCAGACTTGCACTGCTACGAACAGAATGATGCAATGCCGAATGTTGGCACCAGGTCCTGCCCAGGCTTGTCAAGCGTGAGGCTGACGCGCACGGCCTGTTGCAACTGGAGAACAAAGAGCGACGGATATGTCATGGCGCTGAGGGCTGTAAGATGTGAGCAGACAGAGGATCGGCGGCGACTCTCACCGTGGCCAGAATTACCTGCACGTAGGGCCGCTAGCCGCGCTCTGTCCGCATACGGCTGAATTCCACGACGTTGCACAGACTTCCGCATCCCCGCTGGCGCTCGCTTTGGGCCCCAGCCACCACAACCTCAGCAAAAGATTGAACACCAATGCTGATCAGAGAGAAGCTTCGACGCCAGGAATCTCTTAGGCGTCCTTGCCCACTCCTCAGTAGAGTGACAAGCCCACAAGTGTATCTTCGCCTTTTGTTGAGCATCGAGAGGTCTTGAAGTCACTTGCTTGTGCTTCCTCGTTACAGTCGATGTTCCTGCAGACGCAGTGT
>JUDZ01009487.1:0-24025 GCA_000812845.1 Stagonosporopsis tanaceti | reverse complement strand
TGCTATGTCTTGGTGATCAGCAGAGGTCTGCTTGCAATCCAGTATGCAGTAGTATTCGTGAGTACAAGCAAACGCTCAACTCTCCATCCACTGACAAACCGTTTCAGTTCTACACGCGACGAGCTCAGTACTCGAAGCTCTACCTGCCTCTTGGTCTGATGATTGCGACCTACAGCATTGCTACTGGGATCTTTGGAGGCATGATCCCGTTTTACAGACCCTTTGCCACGGCTCCCCCGGCGTTGTACCTAGTGTGGTATGGCGTTATGGTTGCTGAAGCTATCGTTGTCATCACAATCTCGTGCTGCTGGCGCATGCTTAGTTTCAAGAAGACGCATCTGATGGAACGCATGAGTCTCCTTACGATCATCGTCATCGGTGAAGGAGCTATCGGTGTCACAAAGACAGTCGGCAGGATTATGGGCAAGGGCGGTCTCGATGTTGAGGGATGTTTCCTGATCATGTGCATCATCGTCATCTTGGTGAGTATGCTCTAGGTTGCCACTCTTGGAATGCTTGCTGACGTTGTGTTCCATAGGTCTTCATCTGGGCTCTCTACTTTGACAACTTTCCTCACGGTCACTATGGAACCATACGACAACAAATCTGGTCCTTGCTACACTTTCCATTCCAGCTGGCCGTTGTCGGCGTGGTAGAGGGCTCGCAGCAGATCGTAATGGCACGCTATGTCCTCAAAAATGTCGCCAAGGGTACAGTTGACCTATACAAAATATGTCATGCGAACCTAGACGGTGCCAAGCTGCGAGACGAACTGATCAAATTCGCCGGATACTACAAGTTTGACAACAAGCTCGAGACCATCGACTATTATTCTGAGATTATGTATCACATCGAAAACATTGGCAATGCTACTGGCATTTGTTCTCCTGCGAACGAAACCAGCTACGACGCCAACCCAACCTCTTGGCCAGAGGACTTTTGGTACATCGACAACGCCATTCACAACGGAGTCTATGCCGGCCTGGGTGTCAAGATGCCTATCGCTAAGCTGAAAGAGTTGAACGACCCCTTCGACATCGCTGAGAAGAGCTGGTGGCTGGTGTACATGTACTTCTGGAGCTGCTTCTGCGCACTTTTCCTCTCACTCATCGTGTTCCTCTTCCTCATCCGCCGCCACAAGGTTGACCTTTTCGACTTTGCCTCCATTATCGTTCGTTCCCTGGTCCTTGGCGCCGGCGGAGCAGCTCTGTGCGTTCTCGTGAACACGCAAAGAATGGTAGCTCTCCTCAACTCGCCAGCCATCCTTCCCGTGGCCGTGGTCCTAATGTTTCTCGTCCTATGCTGCGACAAGCTCACCTCGCTCTGGTGCAATCGGCGCCTCATCAAGTCCGGTCAGCCATACGCACTCGAGTTCGAGGAGGAGCACCACCACCATGGCGGCCACAACGAGCACGGCGAGGTTCACATGGCCGGTGACGAGGCTCATGGAAACATACACCATGGTAGACCGGAGCTGAAGGGCCACCGCAAGTCGGCTGGCTGGAGTGTCCATGCTGATACTACCGAGCTGTCGAAGGAGGCCACTGAGTATAGTCCTGAGCGCTATAGCGAAGGCGGACACGATGTAGAGGCAGCACAGCAACCTCGGAACCCGAGTTCGCCGCTGCCAGCACATAGAATGGATTCGAGTGGGTACATGCCTATTGCGAACTAGCTTCTCACTTCGAAGACGGAGCGGAAGGGAGGCGTCACGACTGTTTATGATTGATGTTTTACGAAATTCTTCTTCAGCATTGTGTTTGGTAAAGCTAGGCGGCAGATTGTACATGTACATAGTAAATTCCGGTCTATAAACAGCATCTTTTTTCTTTTTTCTCGTCTGAACGTCCTGGCAATTACTCAAGCGGCTTTGCATCATGTTATAGAGATCTCACAATCCAAGCCTCCCCCGGTTATTTTCTACAAGACCAAGATGCGTCACACCATCCGTCACCCATACGAATATCCATCCGGTCGACGCGAACATAGTAGTGATGGTAATGCGCAGTGCCCGATTGTGGCTGCAAGATCGGTTGATCAAATTGCACGAGCGAGCTTGCGTGGGTAGAGCAATGTGTGTTGTATTGAAGCACTATTTGAGAGACTGGTGGAGTCAGACGCTTTGATCGAAGCCATGAATGATAACTACAGAACATACGGCCAGTGTTGCGAACACTCTGCAGTCGAGTTCGCCGATGAACACTCGGCCAGGCGAGACTGGCCACGCAGCAGAGGATCGATGTGATGATCGCAACGATACCCAAGATAGCTTCGGTAGACCAATTCTCACTTGGAAGCCCAGACTGAAATTGCTCTGTGGTATTCGTTGGAAGTCCGTATGTGCATGTAAACCACGACATGACTAGCGGGAGCACATGAATGCCAGCCATTGCGATCCAAGTCGGATAATTACGTTGGCTAAGTGAAGTCAGATGAGAACTGAAGACAGCGAGCTGCAACAGATCTTCAACAAACGAACGTAATGTCTGTAAGAGGAGAAAGTGTGGATGACCATTGCAACGCGGGTAAAGGGTGCTCAAATACCTCGCGTCCAATCAGGTGGCAAGCGCTTACAGCAGCCAATTGTGGCGCCCAACAGGCGTCCAATCAGCTGCGCCGATCGCTTACGCAGCCAATCAACTGTCTGACGTGGCATTCCCAGATGAGGAAGCGAGCGCAAGCCAAGCAGCAGATGTTGCGCTGTGGCAGACTGTTCTCCGATTTCCGTTGCATGGGTCGCGTAATGATAGACACGAAGCCATTATGACCCATCTGCGCAACGAAGTGGCAAGAATTTGTCACTGTCTGGCATACGACTTTGACTTGGCTGTTCCGTTGTCCTGGATCCAAGTCGGCACCCTCTTGACTCCGCCCAGGATATAATACTACGACCGGTCGACATAGTTGATGTATTGTTAGGTGATTGCCGCAATGTTAGAGACTGTGTCCAACGTTTTGCACGACTCCGACGGCCGTCAACCTGGCATGAGGTAGTGGCGCAGGGCTGCAGAGATCACGTTCACAGGGGGCGTTTCATACAGCCAAGTCTGCACTAGTCCGGTGATAAGCTGTAAGATTTACATGGGTCCTTCGAGATCCAGAGGAACTATGGCATGAAGAGGTAGACATCCACGGCCGCGTTTCCACGCCTTTTTAGCGCCCGCTCGGGTAGGGCCGTCCCGCAATTAACGGTGCTCAGAAGGTTATTGTATAACAATACTTCTTACACCCCACTCCTTTCACATTCGTCTTTTCTCCACGCGTATGAGACTGAAACAAGCACAGCAACATGACGTGAACGCTCTTTTTGCCTTCCTTGTATACATGTCGCCTGTGCCTTTCAATACACCGTGTCGAGACCAGTTATGAATCGACGCGACCCAGTCCGAACTCGACTAGTAGTGATAGTGATGGTCGTGCTGGTTCTGTTGTTGTTGAGCGTCTGAATCTTGCTGAAACGAGGTCGTCAGACTCAGAAGGTACCATCAATTCAGTCGAAGCTTTATTTTGCAGCGCTATAGGGATCGGATCGATCCACCCTTGGCTGCCACAACAGTGTCGCCTCGTATACCCATGTGTACATGTAAGCTGCTGTTTGCGAAGAACACACCGTGCACGTCTGAATACAAGCAACTGTGATGAGGAGATCCAACGATCTGGTCTGCAAGCGTGAGCTTCAATGTCTATATGCTAAATGCCAATTCCTGTGCCTATACAAGGCGTATCCTGCAATATCCAACAACCACAATCCACATATCTATATCCGGGGTATCAGTATGAATAGTAGCCCGCCGTGCACTAAATGCACAGCAATGTTACGCTAAGCCAAATGCGCACTCAACGCTCGTTCCAACGCTCGCCGTAGCCCCCGTAACGCTCGCCGTAGCCCCCGTAGCCCCCGTAGCCCCCTGTTCCTCCCCCCCTCATGTATACCCTCCTGGTGCTGCCAGTCTTGCCCAGATCAACAAAGTCCTGCACCGGCCGAAGCGCAGCAGCTCGACTGGTTGATCGGCTGGCCGAGCGACTTTCGCTCCTGCTCTTGCTCCTGCTCTTGCTCCTGCCCTCGCCTCTCTCATCCTCTCTCGTCGCTTTGTTGAGATTGTTGTTGCTCACGGAGCGCGCCTGCTTCATCATGCCTTCGATCCATTCCAGTTTGTCCCCAGTGAGCTCCACCTTTTTCGTCTTTGGACCTGCGAGTCCAACCTCGGTACCATGCCACGACGTTTGGGAGCTGTTCGATGGAGGTGTAGGTGCTTCCTCAGCAATGGCCGGAGTCGAGTCTCGTTCGAATCTGGGCATCGGTGGGGGCGGAGACTCCGTCGCGATGCCGAGGCCTGCAAGCTTGCCATCTGGTGTTGTATTCGGAGTCTTGCGACCGCCACTAGAGCGGCGCGTGGTGCTCATAGCACTTCCAGGTCTTGTAGCTGCGTTATCCTGATTTTGCACTTCAAGACCAAGGATTTCGAATTTGCCCTCGCTCGCTGTACGGCGACCGTGATGCTCAGCGTACTGGCGCAAATATTCGCCTAGATCAGACCAGCCTCCACCGACCCGGACCATGACACGTTCACCATTCTCACCAACGCGGCGGATGAATAGCTTGATGGGCTGCTCCTTGCCAGGCTGTGTAAGATGATAGAGTTTGATGTCATTGTCGATCCTTGCATTTGCGGACTTGCGGACGGCTCCCGGATTAGCGCTTTCAAACTCAGTCTTAACAGGCGACAAAGTGAGTTGGGGTGTTCCCAGACCACTCGTCGAGCGAGCAGCACGCAAGTATCCCCTACTACTTTTATGGCCAACGCCGCGAGATGGTTTGATTTCTGGCGCGTCTGCCCCCGGTCCCGAGGTAAGGCGGATATGAGCTGGAATCGTAGTGAGAATGTCCGAGATCTTTCGCTCCAAGTCATCTACGGTGGTGGGTCTCTTGTGGCCGAATTGTGTTGGCGGCCACGGTGCGCTGTCGACGTTGGACAAAGCTGCACCTTTTGCCGGCCGGCGTTTGGTCATGGCAGCATTGAGCTCAGGCCGGGGAGCCCTGATGCTGCGGTTGGTAGCAGTGCGGGCAGAGGGCGACTCCTCAACGGCACTTCTGGGGCTCGAGTCGAAAGAAGTGTCGGACGAAACAGAGCTAGCGCTAAGGCGACGCGATCGTGGAGTTTGTGGGACCTCGCCATCCACGTCAGTGGAGGCCAGAGTTGGAGAGTGAGAAAAAGCTTTGGAGTCAAGCTTGTGTGTGAAGCTTGCGGGACTACCTTCTTCGCTGATGGGAATTTGAGACAGACTCTCATAGCTGGAGACCACGCGAACTGCATCCGTTGGGGTGTCACCGGGGGTAACATGTACTATGGTGTCCCCCTCGTCAAATTCATAGTCATCGTCAGTAGATGGCGATGCAGTTTCGACATCGATCTTGCGTGCTATGCTGGCCGGTTGTGCGTGGTCATCGGAGCCACCAGGACCGGCGGTGTCGACAACGATACTAGGATGTAACTGCGACAAGCTCTCTTCGAGAACAGGCGTTGTAGGCTGAGAAGATTTCTGGGTCGCATCTTCGAGGACAGGTTCGTGTGTCGGCACGATCGATGTCGAGCTGGCGGCTTCTTCTGCTGCGACGATCGACTCTTCCTTAGTTGCTACAGGCGAAGGCGGACCGGGCTCGACAATATTGAGTCGGGGCAGCTGAGGCTCCGTGGACAATTGAAGTACACGCTTATCGATGGGAAGTAGCGGCGCCCGTGGGGTTGGTGGTGCATCGGAATGTAGTTTGAATGTGAAATCTTCTTGTTGCTTGGCTTGCTCCTGCCCTTGCTCCGCCTGGTTTGATTGTCTGCGGACATCGAACTCAATCACTCTTCTTGTGGACTCTGGCGCCCATTGTCCAAAATCAGCTTCCAAAGTCTCAAAGACGTCAATCCAGCGGTCTGGCAGGCAGTCATCGTGGCCTTCTAATGTATCTAACATCCGGTCGAGGCGTCGGCCAAGATCGTTGACCTTGGTCTGTAGCACGCCTGAAATCGTCTCCACAGCGTCCTTCCATTGAACGAATGCGACATCTGATGAATCAGCAGGCGGCTCAAGCGCATTCCAGCCCAAGCCCATGGCCTTCTGGGCCTGTTTGAGATCATCAAGGTAGCGAGGCACAGAGCGGAGGATCGAGACACGGGCGGTCCACGTGTTGAGGCGGTCTTTAAGCTGGGCGTGGTGTGGAAGGGCAGAGAGTAGCGTCTGTGTGATGAGGAAGGAGAAGTCGTCCATGGGCCGGTAGTTGGAGCGGTTCACGCTGAAGCCGGCTGAACCGGGGCGCGATCTGCCTTGGGGGTGCATGTCCAGCACATACTCCTTCAGCTCGTCCACGTCCAGTTTCAGCAGCTCCTCGCCCATGTCGTCAAGGCGCGCCTCGTGCTGCTCAAGCTCGGTCGACAGCAGCGAGCCATAGTACTGCAACGGGGCTAGTGCATCTGCACCATCGATATGTTCAGCAATGCGTGCCTCCAGGCTGCGGCGGCGCTTCTCCTTGTCTTCCTCGCTCGGCTGCTCGAAGCCGCCCGTCCACCCCCAGCGCTCGATTTCAGCGCACCAGCTCTTCAGGCGCTGCGCAGCCTTGGCGACGCGCGTGCCCAGATCGCGTTCGGCGGCAGTGAGTGTGTCGATGCACGCAAAGATCTTGTATTCGTCCCGTGTCGTGTCGAACGGAACGGGCTCCTCGGCGAAAGCGCGCAGGGTGGTCTCGGGGGACAGATCGCGCAGGTGGCTTTCCTCCGAGGCTCCAAGCATGCGGCCTCTGCGGAGGCCGGGCGATATCATGGGCGACGGAGTTCGCCGCGGCGTGATGGGAGGCGCCAGTCGCATCGGCGACATGAAGGCAGCCATGGTAGTGAGCGTGGGCGGGAGGGAGCGGCGGCGCGGACATGTATAAGGAGTGGAGATGACGAGGCAGTCGCAAACGAGGTTTGTCTGAGACTCTGCAGGGTCGCAGAGGGATGCTGGTGCGGGTGCTGTTTGCCCAAGGCGGTTGTTTGGTAGTGACGCACGCTGCTCCTTCGCCTCAGCAACGGCGCGCCATCTGCAGCTTGGTGTTGTACATTCGAGCCGCTTGACAACGCCTCATGCAGCAGCCATGGGCTCCGTCTCCACGCGTCTAGGCCCAAACCGTCCTGGTGCACCGGCCCTGTGCTCCGTGCCTGGCATCTGCGGCTGTTCTTTCAGCTCTCCGACTTCACTGCAAGGCGGCAACACCGGCAGTGCCGGGACCGTAGAAGACGTGGACTGTTCCTACAAGTTTTGCTCAAGTCTGGATAAAAATCCGAAACAGACCCTTGGCATCCATTCGCCGATCAGATCCCCGCACTGAAGGCCTTAGCCGTTGCTGTTACCGCTACAGCCTACAACAAACTAGCAAAAGAGCCTATTAGAGACCCAGGAGAGCATCTTAGTGACATGAGAACGTGTTCAGGTGAAGACTTTGGGTCAACAACAGCCTACCAGAGCCCGCCTCCCGACAGCCCCGTCCGCTGTACAAGCCGACGTGGCCAGCCTCTGTACGTGCAGACCCATGATGCGAAGGTACACCCTCGTGGCGTGGGCATCACCATGATTACGCTAGCGATAAGAGCCAAGACTGCGCTCGCTTCAAAGGCACTGATTACGGGGAGAGATCACGCTTCAGCACGGAAGCAAGCGGCTGACTCCAATGCCGAAGATGCTCCTGGCTCCCCCATGTACCCCACTGCACAACACCGTCATCGTCTCTCGCCAAGCAACCATTAAGCTCATTATTGCGTCGCCATCTTTGCTACCTTCCTC
This sequence comes from Stagonosporopsis tanaceti, assembly GCA_000812845.1. Classification (NCBI taxonomy): domain Eukaryota; kingdom Fungi; phylum Ascomycota; class Dothideomycetes; order Pleosporales; family Didymellaceae; genus Stagonosporopsis; species Stagonosporopsis tanaceti. Next base: position 16,219 of record JUDZ01009487.1, on the reverse strand, counting down.
ATATAGCTCGAAGCTTACCAAGATAAATCGTGGTTACGCAGAAGCTCTGCAGCTCGATACCTGGAAATGCCGCCATGACAGCTATCTCATCGGTGCTACTGTAGCAGGACCGGTGCCGACGCGGTTGACGTTATCAGAAGTCCAAATGCAGGGTTGCAATTGGACATTATTTGGTTCTATAAGAGCGGAACGGTCGCCTGTGCTATGTGCCCCGCCATCGTGAGGTGCTGTTTGAGTGCAATATGAAAGCATCACTTTTCTTCCTCGCCGTTATCGGCGCAGAGGCCTGCCAGCGCGAGCGTGTGTTCAAACGTCATGCTCATGGTCACATCAAAAGACATGCATCTTTCCCTCCTGTCTTGGACGCCAATGAGCAGATTCTGATCAATTCGTTCGACAATACTTCTATCGCCGAATGGTCGTACTACTACACCCATGGTGACCATATTGCAGGGAGGAATGAGTCAATGGCACAGTGGACGGCCGACAAGTGGGCTTCGTATGGTTTTACGTCGAGACTGGATGAATACTGTAAGATGTACCAGCCTGAGCCTATTGGGGTCGGTTTCCGCTGTGAACCTGGACTGACTCTCCTCAGATGTGTTCCTCAACTACCCAGTCTCGCACTCACTCGTCTTGACTTATCCCAACGGCAGCACCTACACCCCCACTCTTGAAGAAGCGGTACTTGAAGAAGACCCAACCACCAGCTATCCCGATAGCATTTCAACCTTCCACGGCTACTCGTTCACCGGAAACGCATCTGCAGAATACGTCTATGTTGGAAGAGGTCAGCAAGTCGACTTTGATCGCCTGCAGGCCCTCGGTGTTGAGCTTGAGGGCAAGATTGCTCTGGCCAAGTACGGTGGTCCCTTCCGAGGCCTCAAGGTCAAGAATGCGCAAGATCATGGCATGATTGGCGCTGTCATCTTCACCGATCCAGGTGATGATGGCAACATGACTGAGGCCAAGGGTCAACTGGCATATCCCGATGGCCCTGCAAGGCACCCTACTACAGTGCAAAGAGGTAGCGTTCAGTTCCTTAGCACGTACCCTGGTGACCCTACTACACCAGGATATGTATCCAAGAAAGACTCCCCAAGAAGCGATCGCAGCATAATCACGCCTCAGATACCTTCCCTGCCGATTTCCTGGGCTGAGGCACAGCCATTGCTACAAACTTTGAATGGTTTTGGTCCATCGAGCGCAGAGATCAACCGAACCGGGTGGGTTGGTGCCATTCCTGGCGTCAACTACAACGCAGGTACCGGCTCAGGCGCTACACTTGACCTCAGCAATGTCATGAACGATACTTACGGATCCATCTGGAATTCCATTGGCATTATTAACGGCACGCTCGAAGACGAAGTAGTTATCGTGGGTAACCATCGTGATGCGTGGATCATTGGAGGCGCTGCCGATCCGAACTCAGGTTCAGCTGTTCTCATTGAACTCGCCAAGGCTTTCGGTGAGCTCGCAAAGACCGGATGGAAGCCTACTCGCACCATTGTGCTGTGCAGTTGGGATGCCGAGGAATATGGACTCGTTGGGAGGTAAGCAAATCTTGACGACTACAACGCCGTAGGGACGCTCACATTCTGCAGTACAGAGTGGATGGAGGAGTACATTCCGTGGCTTAAAACTGCCGCAGTCTCCTACCTGAACATCGATGTTGCGGTTGCTGGCCCTATTCCAGACATCTCAGCAACCCCGGATCTTCATGCTATCGCCACTGATGTGATGAAGAAAGTTGTCTACCCCTTCCGCGGCAGCAGCAATCAGACAATGTACGATGTATGGTCTCAGGTTGACGGAACAGTGGGTGTGCTCGGCAGCGGCAGTGACTATACCGCCTTCCTCCATCGTGGTATTGCAGCAATCGACATGGGTGCTGGTGGTGGACCCAATGACCCAGTCTACCCATACCACTCTAACTACGACTCGTACCACTGGATGGCAACATTTGGTGACCCGGGCTTTCACACCCACAAGGCTATGGGCCAGTATCTGACTCTCCTCCTGTACCACATGGTGAACGACCCTGTGATTCCTCTGCAGCCTGCCGACTATGTAGAGGAGCTCAACGCGTACCTCGAGGCGCTGGAGACAACAATCACCACTGCTAATGCAACGGTCGATCTCTCGGCTCTGACCGATGCCATCTCGACCTTCGGCACGTCCGCGCAGCAATTCAACGTCCTCCGTGACCAGGCTGTTGCAGCCAACGACACAGCTCTGATCACTGTTCAAAACCACAAAGCACGCGACTTCTCTCGTGGCTTCACATCCCAAGGTGGTCTCCCTACCAGAGAGTTCTACCAGCACACCATCTTCGCGCCCGGCCGCGACACCGGATATGCTCCCGTTACTTTCCCAGGCATCACCGAGAGCATCACTTTTGACGACGATATCGAATTGGCGAATGAGTGGGTCGAGAAGACTAGCGCTGCAATCCTAGTTGCTGCAAGCATTCTCAAGACCTAAATGGGCCGTCCTTCTATTTGGGGTGATGAAGCATCGGCGTTGTGGGTGGCAGTTTGGTGCATAGGGCGGCGTCTACGTAGAGGACCGACGCAAGCATGAAAAGGCGAAGTATGGTGCTAGTCCAAGCGCGACATGCACGCCAGCAGTAATCGTAGTGTAATGAGAACATGAATCAACAAAGTTGCCAAAGCCGTGGTGTTTTGACATTGATTGCTTCGCGTCCGGCATGGATCTACGTAATCGCCATCCCAACCTAGCTAGACCACAGCTATCCGGCTATTGCTGCCGCGTCCTCACTCAAGCCCCGTGCTTTACTCAACTTTCAGAGAGGCTTCATCGCATCCTTGTGCCAACTTCAGCCGCAGAGAATGTAGCAGGTTGTCGTTTGAGATTACCAGATCCCGCGGGATGGCCCCACGGCTGCTATGATGAACGACCCGCTCCTCTGCCGAACGACCCGAAGACCCACGAAATGACAAGCATGCAATGCCATAATTGGGATTGCACTGCCGCGCAATGAAGCGCACGCGACAAGTTCCCACTCCCGGACGTATCAGCTTATGCCCATCCCTGTCAGCCTGGGGTAAGGGCAGCGGCTTACGAGGCGACATGGTGCTTGTTTTGCACGGCGTCGTCATGCTTCTGTCGTCTTAACCCAAGTGAGACTGGGTTCGACCTGCAATGTGAATCAACATGTCTTGGATTCCGCCTGGCTTTTCTGACGGGAGGTTGCGCATTCTTACGTTGTTGTCTTGAGCGATTTGTTGGTTCTTTACTGCCTTGTCACTGCCTTCCGCCTCCTTCTACATTTCCGCATCGTTCTTTGCTGCGCCATCCCGAACAAGCATGAGGTTCTTGCCGAGACTCCTGCATACTGGCGCCGCGGCCGCCATACTTATTTTCCTGTATCTCGTATGGGATCAGCACGACCACCTTGGACACAATATACACGAGGCGTGGGAGGGCACAGCGCACAGAGTCGTTGTCTTTGGCGACGACTGGTCTGACATAGGGAGATATCGAGTTTCTCCACCACCGAAAGCCAATGTTCCCGCACGAGACCCCGATCGAGGAGATATGTGGACAGAGACGTTGTGTAGAGAAGTGAGTCCGCGCCGACTCATCATTTCGCATACGCTAATACTGTGTAGCTTGGTTGCGACTTCATCGACAACTTTGCTCGTTCCATGCCGCCGCAAACCGATGATGTGACCATAGGCTCGCTCGTTGATTCAGACATCCGCGCACAGGCTGTGCCAGGCACAGACAACAGCACTCAAACCATGTTCGATTTCAAGACACAAGTGCAGCAGTTCCTTGAATACGAAAACGAGAAACACCGTGTCGGAGTCCCGGAACGCTTGCGCAAAGTTGACGAATGGACCGTATTTACCGTTTCCTTTGGGCTCTGGGATCTGTTGGAGTACTCTACCCTGGAGAAGGAATATGCGCTCAAGGCAATTGACAACAGTATTGAAGGCTTGTTTGAAAACCTTGACCTGCTTGCGAAACATGTAGCCGTACCAATGAAGGTGGTCGCTCCCAAATTGGTGGATGTTACGTTTCTGCCACGTTTTCAGTCAATGAAAGACATCAACAAAGAACACTTCGCGGAAGACCAACACCAGCTGGTGTTTTTGTGGACGTACTGGAACACGGCCCTGTCTCGAACAGCATCACAGTGGAAGCACGGCGAAATCTTTATGCCAAATCCCAATAATTTGATTCTAGATCAGGTCCGAGCTAAGCAGCTATATTCCAAAAATTTGTCTGATGCATCCGGTATGGGCAAGCAAGCACCTCTCTTCGATTACGTAGAAGAGCCGTGCGTGAGGTCAATATCGGACGACAGCGCCAGGTTACTGCAAGCAGCCGGAGTGGAGAAGTGTTCCAAGCATCTCTTTTGGTAAGCTTTTAGCGCGCACAAGAGCTTTGTCTTGTTCTAAATGTGACACAGGGACGATATACATCTCAGCGGGCCAGGTCACCAGCTAATCGGAAAGGCAGCCGCAAGCCTCTTGCGCGGGAACCACACTGTCAATGTCGGGGGCTCAGCGCAGGGCTCTGGTGATGACAAGAAGGCTTCAGGGAAGGATGCACCCAGTTTTAAACTGAAATTCCCTCCTGGGTACTAGCGAATGGTGGTGAACACAAGATTTCACTACCTAGCCAATCAAGCCCGGTGTGGCCACGACTGTGCCCCCATGAGGAAGGGATGACATGTCAGCCACATCACTGCCATGCAGTTTCCGAGACTAGCAAGATTTGTGATAAGTCGCGTAATGTTGCGGCATTGTTGTCCCCTTGCATGGCTGGCTGCAGGAATGCGCGAATGTCTGAGCAGTCGGTAGATCATCCTGTCTTGGCCGCATCGGGACGGCTGAGAACAAAGAAACCTCGTGTCGAACGCTACACGCCAATTTACCGCTTCGGGCTGGAACAATTGAATTACGGAGTAAACTGCGAATAGCACCGAAAGGTCCAGTTCTCACGACAACGCCGCATAATGCTTTCATTCAGGCACCACATACTTCGGTGTCTTTGCGGACAATCTCTCCCTTCCTGTCAACCGGTACAATGAACAGTTCCTCTCAAAGGGATCCATTAGATCAGCTGCCTCGTCGTTCTTTGCAAAATGGCCAGCTGTGTGTTGCCGCCAATCCGGTCCTCACCCCCTCCGCTACCACCCGTGGTTACGTTTTTCAGCGTGCCTAGGAGATACGTCAAATCAAACATGCAAGTTGGCGATGACAGAGTTCAACCTTCGACAGAAGACGGCAAGACTGGCCGCAGCTTAAGGAAGAGCACCAGAAATCAGATACCAAGATCTGCACCAGACCGAAGGCCAGTCCAGCAACCCAAGGAGGAAGAGCAGTCGATGGCATCTTCCCCACGAGATCCTAGGAGAGGCAATCACGCCCTCGAGGCCGATGACCATGTTGAAGAAGATGTCGAGGGTGACAGTTCTGCAGATGTAAAGACTCCGGCAAGCACTGGTTCTACAGGATCAGGGGATATTTCACCTCACGTCTGTCTATGTCAGCCCGAACCGAAAATCCCCCGTCCAAGGAATGGTGAGTCTGACCTTCTTTGTTCACTGTCTCGGCGGCTAGATCGCCCGAGGTGGTTGGTGGCACTCCTAATTCGGAAGCCCTACTCGTTGACAAAGAAAGTCGACTTCTTTGTCTCCGACGGAACTTTTCTCAGCAGCTGACTGCTTTGTAGCTTTTATCCTCTACCGGCAACACCACCAGCAGAATATCATCCGTCACAACCCAGGACTTAACAATCCCGAAATTTCCAAAATTATTGGCGAGCAGTGGAAAGCAGAGAGTGACGAGGAAAAGAAAGTTTGGCAGGATCTTGCTCAGGTCAGTCTGTCTCAAGCACCCTTGTTGCACATCGTGCATACTAACATGACACCCAGGAAGACAAAGCTAGACATCACGAACAGTATCCTGACTATCGATACCAACCTCGCCGAATCAATAAGCCTGGAGCAACTCCTCTGAACCCCAGTGGCCAACATACGACTGTTGATAAATATCGTTGTCCAAGGTGTGGTGGTCGGAGTATCAAGACACCCACAAGCCCATACCCTGCCGAACCTCAAGGCACACCCACATTGCCACTACCGAACACTTCGGAGGGTCTCACACCAACCACACGCTACCTGCCCGCAATGAGCAGTCTCTCGCTGGAATCGCCGGTCGTTGCCCGCCGTGGACCAGGCCCTTCAAGACTGAGCAACATCCAGATCCCGCAGTCTATTCGGGAACATGAGATGTATAGTCCCCTCACACCAGGACAAAAGAGACGTCGCTACGACTATGGACCTCCACCTTCGGCTCGTAGGCCTGAAGGTCCTTATTACCCACAGAGTGCGGCCCGTCGCGAGTCGTTGCCACCCATCCACGTGCGTGTGTCACCTCCTAACACGGCCGGTATGCATCCTCCCTCGGCTCGAACTCCTCGTGAGGCACGCATAGCTCAACACGAACCGCCTCGTAAGAGCTCGTCCTCCGACATGAACGTCGTCGTCCCTCAACACCATGACCAGAGCAGGAGTGTCGAAGCGATGGTACTCAGCGTTCCTTACCAAGCCAGGATCAAACTGCTTGGCCGTATTTGTGCTCCGTTGAAAGAACCTGGCCCGACTAGCCCTGCTGCACAAGCTCGCGGTGCTATCATTGCTGTCGAAGGTGACGACCTGAAAGCTGTTCAAGACCTCGCTGAATGGCTGAACGAGTTCCTTTCCAGGGACGAGGAGTACAGCTCCCGTGTTGCGGACCCACCCAATGTACCTGTCGACACCAAGTCAGATGTGTCGTTCGAAGCATACCTCGACCTGATCAAAGAGTGGCACGGCAAGTCTAAGGAAATGACACGCTACATCACTACGCCCATCATGCACTTGGATTCGACCTCATCCAAGGGTGATGACATGGGAACCTGTGACCGCAAAGACTCTGCCACGCCTCCTGATTCACCTCGAAAATCAGCATCCCCAAGTCTGACCGCCTCAACGCGCACCTCATCGTCAGCACCTTCCAAGAAGTCCATCATCATCCTGCCAACGTTCCAGCTTCATGCCTCGGTTGCGTATGCGTCCCGTATCCCCATCCAGGATGCCTACAGCCCTACCGATCACTGGCAGTGGATGGCGACGCTGTGGCGTGGCGTTGTCGGCCCGGATCTTACGCTGTACGTCAAGTCCTATGACGCAAAGGAGGCGCCACAAGGCAAGATGGTGGATCTCGACGATCAGGTCAGGTGCTTGACAGTGATGAAGGCGCAAGGGAAGCCCTTTGCCGATGCAACTTTGAGGAGGGTGGGGTTCGAGGTTGGCGAGTGGGTCAGGGGAATTGGTGCAAGGAAAGAGACTTGAAATTATTGATGTGCTGGGATGTAATGTATCTACGAGCGGCCTTTCCTGGTAGCGGTTCGTTAGTAGGGCGTCCAGAAAGTTTCGTTTTTCGTTTCGATTCGTGTGGAGATGTTGGCAGTAGTGAGTACATGTGGGCTACTCTTGCCGTACATACGTTGGGCGGGACAACGAGGCGCTTGCATTATACCAATGTCATTCAATTCATCTGATAACTCATACTCGCATGCATGTCTGTCGGTGTATTTTCAAGATTCTAGCCTCACACGGCAAACGCAACTTCATCGAGCACATCCTCAGACCTAGTAGTCAAACAACGGCTGTATCGGACGATTTCTGACCGCTGCAATGATCAGCTCAGTCCTTGCTCCTAACAGCATTCAACACACTGTCTTGTACGCGCTGTCGGCTCAAGTCTCCGTGGTGGCTATGTCAATGTTCACACACCCGGAAATGTCTGTTCATCTCAGAGCATTGCCATTGAAGTTGCCGTACAATCCTTCTGCGCCTATCGGGCTCACGCCCATGCTTGCTTTCACGACTTCCACACATTTCCCCCAAAGTCTTCTTTTTTGAGCGCGTAGCTTCATCCGCGCCGGCTGTCGAAACCGAGTGGAATGAGACTGGACTTGAATCATGACTTGGATTCCTTGCGGCTATCTTCATGTTGGAGCAATAGCGCTGGCAGTCAGTGCTGGAAGCGCCGAGGTATGTCGTGTAGCCAGGTGCGTGCGAAGATTGAGTCTGTGAATGCACGACACATGACTTGCGGGCGGCGCACACGACAGAACCATGAGGGCACGGCAGAAGCCATCTGTGCCGCAGTGCCGCCGTTGTCTGGCCGGCAGAGACGACGAGTCTGAAGACAATGGAGAAGGCCGCGGCTGCGCTCAAATGCGCTCGCTTGTGCGCCCGTCGAGCCTCACAGCACAAAGAATGGATGGGTCGCACGACCCGAACCTCCAGGCTCCAGCCCCCTTGCGTCCCCCTTGCATCAGCAGTGGCAAGACCCATCTGTTCCTCGGGGCCGACACTCTCGGAGTGAGGCGCAGGCTGCACCGCCGCAGCGCAAACCAGCCACGCTTACGTGATGGGCAGATCCGCTCGGCTCCGGGTCCCCAAAGCAAGAGAGCCGAGCGACATCATAGCGCTTTCACATGCGGCCTCACATGGCACGCCGGGGGTCTTTCACCGTTGTCACATGCGTGCTTTAGACCAACCAGCGCCCAGAACAAGCTAAAACACCGCGCTTGTCGTGGGTAATGCACCATGGAGGACCACGGCTGACTTGCTGGCTGTTCCCCACGCCTCCGTCTTGTTATTCCCCAGATTCTGACTGCCTGTCTGCGCTCCTGTGACTGCTTGCAATGCTTCGACTGTGAGCGGATATCAAAACGCTGCATTCATGACGCCTGGACGCGACGACTATCTACGGACAGCACTGCGGAGGGTTGAGTTGAAACATTCAAGAAAGAAGGGGCAGTAAGAGATTGTGACCATGATCGACCACGTCCTGGGCCGCCCGTCGGTGCAGTTCAGGAAGACCCAGGTGCTGGCTGTCGTCTCCTTCTGGTCCGCGTACCTCTACAGGCACGTACCTTCCCCCCCCCAATCCGCACGAAGCAAGCACGACTGACATCTCGTAGAGGCGACCGCCACGGCCCACCGCTGCTCCGCCGCATCTCGTCGCTGCTCTCGCCCACGCTCACCGTCTGGCAGACCGTCCTCGTTACGCTCCTCTACCTCTATGTGGCCCGCAACTTCGGCAAGCTGGTGGGTCTCGAGTGCCCAGAGCCGCTGGCATCGCTGTACTCACGGTCGTACTTCCGCGCGACATGGGTGACAACGGCGCTGGATGCCGGCTTTTGGAGCGCCATGAAGATCAAGCGCAAGGGTATGCGCGACCTGCTATCGATAGTCTTCAGCGTATACTACCTCATCTGCGCGGAGCAGGCGGATGAGAAGGTCAGAAAGATCAGGGCTACACTTACCGTAGACCACCTGCGAGTGTCGTGGAATAAGGGCACCACGCCGTATCTGTCGGCGCTGACGAGTCTCATGCGGCCTCGTCTGATGTGGTATCCGCCGCGCAAGATTAGGATACCACGGCCGAAGGGAAGCAGCTACAAAGAGCCGGTGGTTGGGTGGCTGTACTTCAACGGCCCCATTAGTGCGCTGAAGAAGCACGATAAGATTGTGCTCGACATCCCGGGCGGTGGCTTTGTGGCCATGGACCCGAGGAATCATGACGACAAGCTCTTAGGCTGGGCCGGAAAGACCGGGTTGCCTGTGTTGAGCCTGGACTACAGAAAGGCTCCCGAGTGGCCATATCCCTATGCACTGAACGAGTGCTACGATGTGTACCACACCATTGTGGCAACACGAGGAAGATGTATAGGGCTATCAGGAGAGCAGGAGCCGAAGATTGTTGTGTCTGGCGACTCAGCTGGCGGCAACCTGGCTGTAGCCATGGTGCTCATGATCCTGCAGAGTGGCTCGACAGAGACACGGAGGTGGCAGGGCGAGCTTGCACTACCACCACCGACGGCATGCGTTCTGATCTACCCTGCGCTCGACATGAACATTGGAAATTGGATGACGGACGAGCAGATGGCCCTCATTCGGGATCGAAGAGTACGAAAGACAAACAGACCCATCCTGCGACATAAGAGCGACGACTACCGTCAGCTCGCACCCAACACACCCTACGGCTCCGATGACTCTGGCAGCGAAGATGAGAAACCAAAAACCCGTATGGTCAACGGTAACGTGCCAATGAGTGAGCGCGTCCTTACCTCCCCCCAAACTATGATCAAGCTCAGCGCCGCCCACACCAACAAAGACAACTCTGTCGTCCTCCCCAACATCAACACAAATGTCACCAATGGCCACACCGTTGCAACCCCCGACCAACTGTCTCCAGTGGCCACACGCAACTCTCCCGAAACACCTCGAGTGTTCCAGAAAGCCCCGACATTGCCAGCACCGCCTGCGACTGCGATCAAAACTCGCTTGGCCACGTCGTCGATGATATCCTACTTCAACGACCGCATCCTCACACCTGAGATGATGCGCGCCATGATCATCCTGTACATTGGCCCGCACCATCGTCCAGACTTCAGCACCGACTTCCTCCTCTCTCCTTGCCTGGCGCCAGACTCGCTCCTCGCCAAATTTCCACGCACGTGGATGCTAACCGGTGAGCGCGACCCCCTGGTCGACGACACTGTGATCTTCGCCGGTCGACTTCGACAAGCGAAACGTGCAGAGTTCACGACGGGCAAGGAACTCGGTCTCGATTGGGCGCGCGGCGAGTTCAGAGAGGAAGACTGCGTCGTCGTCGACTTGGTTCCTGGTATCTCACATGGCTTCCTGCAGTTCGTCGGCGTCTTCCCCGATGGCTGGAAATATATTTTCCGCTGCGCAAAGTGGATTGATGAAGCGTTTGCTGCGGCCGAAGGGCGCGATGTTCTCGACAGCACCGCACCCAGCACCACCGCCACGCCCTGGCCCCGCAGCAGAGACGACTACTTTGGCAGCGGCATAACGCCCGGGCTCGCTGAGGCAGTTGATGGCCTGCGTAGCCCCAGCGCAAGGCGCACGAGACACCATTACCGCTCTGGCACTGCGTCGTCGGCGGACGAAGATCGGCCGCTAGAGATGACGGTCCTGCCCAAGAACAAGGTGAAGCTCACGCCGCCTCAGGAACACGCCGGAGGAGCCAATGGCACTGCTGAGCGTACGACACGCGGTAGGGGCAGAGTCAGGAAGAGCGACAGAGGGCGCAGGAAGAGTTTGGTCAGTCTTGCCAGCGAGGATGATCTACTCGGTCGGCGCATGAAGGGCTTGACAGGTGGGCTTGGGGGCGAGGGGCTGCTGGAATAAGCAGGATTACAGACTGTGGACACAGTTGATAGCGAGCACATACATCTGCATATACAAGTACATAAACAAGCACAAATAGCATTCTCGGCGCCGTGTCTTTCAATGTACCCAGACGTCTCACAAACGAGGTTTAGAGCGCTAGCAAATCGTAGCATGCAATAGCAGCTTAGCGTACAATAGGCAAATGAAGTTGGCGTGAGATGTGAAGGCACAGAGTGATATTGCACACTTCGTACGAGAGAGCCTTACCATTGTCAAGTAGGCGTATAGCACAGACTTGTTGATCGTGTCTCAAGCTGCCATGAGTTATCGAGCAATACCATTCTTGTGATTGGTACGTTCATGCTGCAATACAAAGTCTCGGGGATATGTGCTTGATAGAATGTCATATCTTGCACCCGTCAGAGTAGACAAAGATCTGTCGCTCCGCTTTGGTAGGCATGCACTTAACCCTGCAAACCACTACCGGCCAGTAGTTTTTCACAGCGCCTGCTCAGAATTGTAGGCATGTAGCCAGTCTACACTAGGCCATGAGGCGAAGTATAGATTTATCCGGGTGATATCAGATAAAGGCGCATCATGTACAGGTTGCATATCTCGATTATGATAAGGGTGACACATTGATAGAAGTAGTCTGTGTATGGCTCGCGTAGGGGCCTTCCCAAGGGCCTAAGAGTAACGCCATCTGTTCAGGACGAGTCGTTGGTGGTAGTGCGCGGGTTGACAGATGAGCGCCTTGCGACTAAGAGCGGCACGGCAAAGATTGGCCTATTATTGCCCACAGATCAGCGCGATGGAGGCACTATCTCAAGTGATGCTATGACTTCATGGATGGAACTGCATCCTGACGAACATCTTCGGCGATTGGATTGTTTGTTGTTGGCTGCGGCCGGGCGCCTAGGAACCGAGGCCCAGTATTATGTATCTGTTGTGGAAGGACTGTCCTGGCGATAGCTGTTAGAACTCAACGCTGCCTTACACCTTTTCGGGAAGCTAGGATCTAGGTCGTGTAATTGCGCCTAACGTTGCTATGTGGTGCGAGCGACTTCGGCCATGTAACACGTACAGCCTGCGCCAAGGTAACCACATTACCCAATACGACGTATCGCCAAGAGCCTTTCAGCTCGATACTTCAAAACACTGTGGTCGAGACAACAAGACTTGATTGAGTCAAGAATCGACGAGGGGCTGACAGAAGGCGTCAGCTGGTGCGGGCAACAGCGTTGTAGAAGGAAGGGCATCGATAATGTAGCTTGGGCGATGAGAAATGACGCGCTACATTGTCATGCCGTAGGTCGGCGATGTAATCGTACGTCCGTAGTAAAGGTATGTCAGATCCTGCACTGTGCAGCTAGGCCCCATGACAATGTACCACATCTCTGGGCAACAGGGAAGTATTGTACTGGCTACCGTATGCAATCGTTCCCTACACAGACAGAGTGCAGGCTGTCAGGCCTGCTGGGGTGGTACACAGATCGACCACAGCATAGCTCTGAGAGATTACAGCGCTGATATCTGTTGTAAGTGTAAGCTCACTGATCCGGGAGGGCGAATTCTTGCGAAAACCTGTCCTTACTATGTCTGCTATCTTGTCTTTGGCGAATTTGGATCAATCTCCAGACACAAGTGGATGATCGACCGCTCCTGGCAGTGGCGCTAGAGGGTTTCGACTGCAAGACGTCGAAGCTTGTGTTGTTGTGGTCGCACCTACAATCACAAGACACTTCCCAAGCTGTTGGTACTGACAGGTGAAGATCCGTGCTTGCTAAGCATCCGAGTGCTCTCAATTATTTTGAATAGAGTGATTGTAGCGGTGAGCATTGCGACCTGGCCGCGTGGTCGAATGGGACGTTGTATTGCAGTGAGAGCTGATACACGCCTTAGGGTGGGACCTGTCAAGTGCAACTGTGCACCGGCACTATACGAATTGAGCACCCCTCGCAGATGGCATTTCGGCCCACTCGATCCGAGCCAGATCATTGCGTATACAGGCGCGTCAATATCGTCGACCAGTATCCTGGAACCTGACCGCCCTCTCCCTGTTGTAACGGCTGCGCTTCTAACAAACCGAATGGTGGAGTGTTGTCGCGGCCTTACATCGGACTTCATGCATCTCCTCTCGCATCTGGCCGTTCCAGTCCCATGGTACGTCGAGGTGCGTTGGAATGCTACCGGGGGTGTAACGGTGGTATAGCCTGCCTGCCGCTCGCCGTTCGATAGCCAGCCCTGCGATCGCGGAGAATGGGGCGCCCCTGGCATTTTCTGCGACCCAATGCATGTCTGCTAGATATCTGTGACGAGCCGAACCTTGGTCTGATGATGGCCGCATATGTAAGTGCGGCAACACTCGTGGGTACAGATGGTTTGCAGTGGCTTGGTGTTGGTGCTGGCTGGAGGGGGCTGCAGGCTTGACGAGATTTGACTAGCGCTGGTCGATTGCACCGTTGGATCTGCCTTGTGCCTGCGTCACTAGACTCCACAGCTCTTTCTTCGTGCGACATGCCTGCTTGGTCGACTCCAAGAAGAATTCTCACATTTCCATGCTGCCAATGGTGGCGGTGAGCTCTGCGATCGACTTTGGCGCTGCCTTTGCGACTGCTGACTATACGGACAGACACGACCACTACAACGGGTCGTCCCTCGCCCCGGCTAGGACCCCTGTTCGAGCAAGCCCCTCTTCCCTGTCCACCTGTTGGTTGGTACATGGTGTTCTCGTGAATGGCTTTGCAAGAAAAGGGATATGCGAGGTCATCGGCAAGGGTGGGGGTAGTAGTATGCTGAATGAGGATTGTGCTGTGTTACACGTCGGAGCGTTCCAGGACTACTTTTTTGATATGGCTTGCCGCATATCTTCATATTTAACACCATATGACCCGATCACTATTGAAATCCAATCTTCAGCTCGTCGGCTACTTGAAGCAGTGTTCCGCCTCCTCATCTCTCATCATCCAGTCTTTTCGTACACGCCGCCATCTCTCTGAGCACCTACCCAAAGCATCACAACTATCTTATACCACTTCTACTTGCACAATTGCCTCACCAAACCACTTGGACGTTTCTCGAATCTCAATATGTGCACGATACAGTACATCATCTACAACAGGTGCGAACACTGGATCCCGCAACCCCAAGGTCCGAACGGAGAGATACTTCGCATTTGCAGGCAAGCTGAGGAGGAGCGCCTTGGTTTTGCCTGTCCTGAGACGCAACGAGACCACGACGTCATCGACAGGAGCCAAGGGTATTGCAGGGCTTGCGAGTTCAGACATGTTCTGAGTTAAGGTACCTTCGACAACAAGCAAGAGTGATCAACGAGGTCATATGACATCTTCCCAACGCCTAATCGGCGGTTCGAGTCCGTCTTCTACCTTCCACGGATTCAATGCCTACCATGCAAGCATGCACTGCGAGGATCGGCCATCTATTTGACATGCTTCGAGCCCAAAAACAGTCGATGCCGCAGAACACACCTACGAATTTTTTCAATTGAGCGAAAAACGACACCACGCGACACATCAAAACCTGCATGTCCCCGCTAGGCTTGCATGTAATTTAAGCGATGGCGTTGATGAGGAAAAGAGCTGTTTCAGACATAATTACATCTGTATCTATTCGTCCTGATTCGAGGATTCTTGGGTCTTTTAAAGTGGTAATGAATAGCAGCGGGGTCAACCTTTCCTTCTCCTAAGTGATAGTGCTTGGGTAGCTTTCATTCAATGAACCAATACTATTACCGTCTGTGCAGATACACATGTGAAGGCGGGCATTCTTTCTAGATGCCTAAGTAGGCATATTGAGACTGCTTCTGTCCTGTATTACCTCACGCGCTACCATGTTGTGATTTCAGCTGCAGCGCGAAGGAAATCAGTTGAAAATGTCTGGGAATTCGCATACGACGATATTTCTTTTCTGTTCCCTTCAACAGCACCTTCTCTTGGGCATCAATCGACTACACGTGACAAATAGCTCAAAGTTGCCGCACGGCGTTTAGGTGAGAACAAGGCTACGCTCATGAATCCTGAGGCCATTTCATGAAAACCAGCGCGACGTCGCGTCACACTAGTTTCGATCGTGTTCCCTACTATTAGTTGAAGAGTCGAGCGTTTGGTGCTTAGCAAACAAGACTGGTAAACCACTAGCAGTGAAAGACATTTTCCCTTGCGGCAACTGAAAGTAGACTGCAACAACTACATGCAATAGTGAAATTGTCATACTTGCAATAACCACGTAGCTTCGAGCATGCTATAGAAAGCTTCTATCACCTCTGATACCCGTTTGCATTTGTAGCGCTGTCTGCATCAACGAGCGAAGCAAACGCGGCTGCTATGACAAGCCACCGATAGTGCTTCTCTACCTTGTCTCATCGCCTTGTCCAAGTTTCCTAACTTTCAACCTCCGCTACTGACACGGCTCACTATGTCTGGAACGAGGGACGTACCACGTCCATCAAACAGCTATGTGACGTGCCCTCAGATCTTCCACCGCACCTTCGCATGCGGACACCCTGACGAGTTTATCCAAGTTCGTTCGCTCGACAACGGAGAGAAGATTCACAACCTGGTGACATTGGAAACTTTCAAAGAATACAGTCGAGCTGGACACCAACCAACATATGTTGAGGCACGATGTCTGGATTGTGCGAAGAAAGCAAAAGACGAAGATGACAACGACCCAGGTGTGCAACCGAAGAGAACGTTGAGCGCATATCGATCCGGAACATCGTCGACCTACAGGAGATCAGCCAACGGACATCTGCAAGATGCATTCGAAGGTATCTTGGAAAAACATAGGTTGTCCAGGCGTCAAGTCAAGACCACAAGACTTCATGGTCGCGTTCCAGAAGAAGACCATCGAGATTATCGCCACAAAATCCTGGAAGCCGCTGTTAAGTGCCCTGAAAAATGGCTGGTGCTCCCAATAAGACGAATGGCGAACTTACCAATTCGATCAACTGCTGAATTTGGC
>JUDZ01009486.1:0-23992 GCA_000812845.1 Stagonosporopsis tanaceti | reverse complement strand
CGTGGTGGGAGCGTGTCAGTGCGAAGCCTGTCAGAGGCTATATGTCACGACACTACCTGTATTACAATCGCTTCGCCATACTCTCATGCCAACGAGGCTTGCGACGGACAGCGTGCTCTTTGAATCGTGTCAACAGCCTCATTGAAGGAGAGTGTGATAGATTGCACCGACGCCAGCAGTATGACCAAACGTCCGTATCCTGAGCACAGGCTGATGTCACCAATACCACCACAATCGAAATGAGAGCCCTGTGCGCGCTTTACAAAGCACGACCTCAATGACATAGCTGTCTGTGGGAGGAAGGCGTGGTGCGCGCAGGGAGCCTTGAGTGAGAAAGGAACCCGATGTCGAGGTGTTTAAGATTCCAGGGCATGCAGGTTGGATATTCTGACATGGCCGAGTTTGGTCAGATGCCGCGAGCGAGCTTTCGATTGGACTCAAGTCCCACAAACATCTCGCTCTTTCTTGGTCTCAAATGAGCACCCGGACAGATGCACCTAGCAAAAGCCCTCAGTGAAGGTCTCAACGGTCGTTGGCCTTTCCCCTCTCGAAAATGCAAACTTTGCCTTTGAAACAGCTTTTTTAACATGCCTAGACACCTGATCGTTCGCGCACGTTGCCACCATTGATCTACAATGGGCGTCATTGTTCACAGCTGTGGCGACGATGTGTGAGACATCAGGACGTGTAGCGTATGATATACTTCCAAAGCACGGCCTACCGGAGTCGAGCAGCTTACGACGTTGGTATTGCACGAGCGCGCACTGGCATGTTCCTTCTTTCGGTCCCGTGTCGCGTGGCAGTAGTGGGGAAAGGACAGGTGAGGACAACGCTCGAGGTCGATCCAACGCCGCAGTCTCGTCAGACGTCAAGCGTATCTCCGAGAAGCTTCTGCTGTGATGCTGTGTATTTGCTCCGTCCAGCAACGTACTGGTCTCTGAGCTGGTATAGCCTCCGCCCTCGTAGGCCGCAACAGAATTGTCGTCGTATTTTGAGACGATTTCGTTGGCATCCGCGAAGGGATCGATGTGTTTCAATTGCATCTCCTCAAGTGCTTCCATTTCTGCCCACTGCCGCTCTTCTTCCTCCCATTCATCATATATCTCATCCGGATTGCGAATTGTGAGCGTACGGTCGCCGGAGCCGTGTCGTGGGAGCCGGGGACGCAGGTGGGCAAATTGGTCAATATTGGTTGTGTTGGGGTTGGCTTTCGCACGAAGGCAAGTGACGTACAGCTGCGTCTCAACTCGAACACCAGACTCTCTGAGCATTGTACTGTACCGCTTTAATAGCTCAGAAACCGTTGCCTCCAACTGCGGATCGATGTGTCGAACTATCCAGATGAAGCGGATTGTTTGCGTGGCTAGCTTTGATAAATCGGAGAGGCACAGTTGTTCCAAATAGTCCATAACAGCCAGTCCAAATGATACGCCGGTGGATGTAGTGATTAACAGTAGATCCTCGAAGTCTTCCCAGATAGGTGGGTTGCCGTAGGGCCCGTCGATGTACGCTGTCAGAGATGTGGAAGTGGTTGACAGAGTAGCGTTTGGACATGGGAGCTTCAGCCATTCTGTATGGAAGTCTTTTAGACGTCGAGTCAGACCCGAGTGAGCACGGATCATGAGGAGAATGTCGTTGGACTGTCTTGATGGGGATGTAGAGGCCGCCGACCCTCTGCGTTCGAGATCGGGACTTCTTCGAGGCGGCAATGGTGGAGGCTTCGCTATACTCGAGGAGTTTGCTGGCGTGAACGGGTGCATCTCAAACGCACCCAATGTTGGGAGGTACAATCTAATGTGTTGTCCTGGTCGCCAAGTCATTGGAAGATTGCAGAGGCGAATCGTGGTCACCGACTTGGTGTCGGTCGAAACGTTCAGATTGTGCGGCTCGAGCATTTCTACTGGATAGCCAGCCACCAACCTAGCCCGGCCCGGAGCGCGTCGAAATCTGACGAATGGTGCTTTCAACGGGCGCACCGAGATATTAGTCGTGAGAAAGGTTGTGGCGATCACAGTATTATCGAGCAAGACAATGCCGAATGCTAAGAGAATCGGGCTCGTGGCGTGCTTAGGTACATGTTGAATGACAATCAACAAGAAACTCAGGGTTGATATGCTGTGGTTGATGTGGAAAGCCCGGTAGCTCCACTTGCGAAGGGGCAAGATACTGCTGACAGCGATCCAGACCAGTAGAAAATATGATCCAACTCCAAAACGCACAACAGTCGCACCTTTGTCGTGAGAAAGCAGAACATCCGTCAACGAGATTGAGGACTTCATTATGGCGACATGAGTGGTGGCGGAGATAAAGATCATGCGACCGACCCATTTGTGCATCCAGCCTAACCGGTCATGTGAGACTTTGGCGATGATGTTGATTGGCCCACACTTTGTCGACAGGAAAAAGGCCAACGGAATCTGCGTGATGGTGACCCAAGCTGCTCTAAATGCGACATCGTCGTTAAAATGTGACGTGGAAGCAGGAGCATCGACTGAAAACAGCAGCGAGACAACGACCGTCACGTATACAGCAATCCCAACAATGCTGCCGGAAGCCAATGTCGTGACGTTGCGCCCGAAGATCCGCGGAAATGGCGCCACAGCAACGGCCTGGAAGAATTCCGACATGCGTCTGAAGAACGAGCTTTTGGCTTGTGAGAGGGGCTTGAATTGGCGTGCGCGCGAACTGTGCAATGTCAGCCTTGTTCAGAATCATGATGGTGGTTGATCGCAGACTTACGTTCGCCGGCGCAACCACTTGAAGATTGCTCGACAGGATCTGCTAAGCATGACAATCGCCACGCATATCCAGAATACCCAAAAGACTTTTTGGTTCGCGCTACCACGATGTTCGAGGTGATGCTGATATCGAACGTCATCAATGTTGGTACTTGAATCAGACATGGCTTAGGCGGTCTGCGGAGCGCGCGATGGCCTGCCAGCAGGCTCTCTACTATAAGACTTAGAAAGCGGTGATGAAATGACAAAGATCGCAAAGATTGTTAGTACCAGGAAATCTCCGCCGATCAGACGCAGAGCCTGTCGGTACAGAGGAAACAAGAGAAAATATTAGGCGATACACAAGAGACAAGAGGGCATCCCAGAGCCATTGTATTGACAGTTTTGGCATGGCAAAACGTTGTTTGGGACTATAAGTGATCGTTGTGTGTCAGCCAGTAGTCCTGAGACGTGGTGTGTTGGTCGAAGACGTTGAAACCGATGCATCGTTGACCCTGATTTGCGCCTCAGTACGATTCGAGAAAGATCGCAGTTCCATTACGCAGCCACGGTAGATAGAGATGGTTCGTTAAAGCATTTTCCTCGGCCGATAGTGTTCCTAGGACAATATGTGTCGTTGTTGATGCTGTACGCGCTCTGATTTCGTTCTGGTTGAGGGTCCGCCTCACGAGTCGTGACATCATCGGCTGTTTCAGGTACCTCTCGTAACGGCGCGAAGCGCTATGAGGCTGACCATCGTAGCCAAGTCCGTCTCAATGAGCAGTTCCTTTCCACTCCGTGCTCGAGGATTTGTTCGTCGAATTTACTGTGGAGAATGGAGGGGAAGACGAGAGGAACGGGGAACACTGAGGACATGATGGCTCGCTTACGCTCTGACCCCACCTTCTTCAGACTTCGAGAGACATCACCTCAACAACACCATCTTGCTTCATCGCAGATCCAATGTTCCAACATCACGATTGCGCAGGGAAATGCCAAAGCGAAGACATAAATGTCATTAATCGTTGTCAACAGCAGTACGCGGAGTGTTGCAGAATAGCTAGTCGCTAAGGTCGTTGGCCATCCCATCAAGTCGGAAGCGCTCGAAAGCGCTGTTCCCCGCCTTCTTCCCATGAAAGACCTGTATCCTTCTTGCAGGCTGCATTGCATCCTCTCAGCCAGTGTACCAGTTGCCTTGATACTTCTCCGGGAACACTTCGATGGGAAAGAGCACTGGAAAGACGTCCTCGACGCGCATGCGACTAAGAAGCTGGCTGTCGAGCGACTTCCTGACAATCATCTCCCAATCAGGATGTTTCTCTATCTGGTGTCAGCCACGATTATCAGGCCGTCAGGTGTTGAGAACAGACAGCACTTACCCCAGGTAATCAGCTGGCAGTTGCGCCCGTCATTGCTGCCGCTGCAGCGCTGTCCTTGAACGACAGGGCGCTGATGGTGGAGGCACCAGTCAAAGTGGTGCCCGAGGAAGCACTTCATGTCCAATGCTGGGCGGCCACAGACACTGCGCAGATAGTCAGCTAGGATCGTAAAGAATGACCAGGAATACACCAACCAGTGACGGCGATCACCTGTGCTCTTCACTTGCGACGCACGAGCAATGGCCTCCATGACGAACGGCAAGTATTGTGCATTCTCGTAACTTCCGACATTGCCGGAAGGGCGCGCAATGGCAGGCGGTGGCGGCAGTCGAGCCGGTCCGTACAGTGCTGACGAGTATCCCGGCGAATGGCTGTATGAACCCCCAGTTCTGGTATGAACTAGAGGTGGAGTCTGAGACTGACGAAGCTTCTCACCGAAGACAGGCGGTGCGTTGCCTGCACGGCGATGTGGTTGACCGGCAACAGTACTTGTCCGTTCAGCAGCTTCAACGCGGCGCTCGAGAGCGTCAAGGCGAAGCGCCATCTGAACCTGGTATCTGCGGAACATGTCGCGCAGCTCGTCGAGCTCCTGGGCGAGTCTTTGACTGTACTCCATGGCGCTTGTGCTGTGGTTGAAAATATGAGTGGAGTTGGAAAGTCGGTGACAACAGCAAGTTACAAGGTGCATGCGCTTCCGTACGTGAAGGTATTGAGAATCCTGCGCTGGTGCGCGCCCACCAGATTCTGATTAGCGTCTGGCGCCCCACAAATACACCCCAAGTGTTGCATCTAGAGCAATTGCTTGAGGCTGAGATCGCACAGATGCCATCACACAGAGACGAGCTTGCGGGGTTCGGGATATCCATTGCAAGTTGTCAACATCACTATAATCATTGCCCAGATGACCTGCGCTTCCTGCTAGTACGCGACGTTCCGCTCCCGCCTTTTGAGATCATCGTTCCTGCTAAGCACAGAAGCTTCTTTGCACTAAATGTAGGTGTGTTACGTCCCACAATTGTTGATCTGAATTCATCTTGCATAATTCAATCTCAGGATACGCGGCATGAAGATCGAAAGGAGTAGATCATGTAGATTTATGCATGAACAAATATGGCTATGACTACGACAGTGCTTACTGCAAGGCGCAGTATAGTGTCAAGGTGCCAGATTATCTACACCAAATCGGAGTAGACAAGAAGTGTTATACGAGACGCAATCGTCGCCTACAAGACCTCGAACGCTCGCCTCACAGTACCTCGTTTCCTCGACAGCGCTCTACTGCCGACCATGTATGCTCAGGAACCTGGAGGAAAGAGAGCGGCGTTGAGGACATCGCGGGGTAGTGACTTTCCACCGATATTGCCATTGCTGTACGCGCACTGGACGATAAATTTCCAGTCGAGACGTGGCTCTGTTCATTGTCAGTTGCTCTGTCAATCACGAGTCATAACATTGAGCTTACCCCAGTATACACTGCGGCAGTCGCCGCGCTCTCCAACCCTGACTGAGCACGAGATGTGCGTGCCAGTCATGATGCGATTGTGCGTTGCGCACCATGACATGTGGCCACTTCGGAAGCACACTGGGTCGAAGGCAGGCATGCTGCAGCCTGGCGACGTGCTGCAAGATCTGTCAGTATCCGATAATCAAGCTCTCACGATAGGCACGTACCACTGCCTGAGGGTTCCCTGTTTCTGAAAGTGTTGGCGCAAACCCACCAAGCTCTCGATCGCGGTGGGGAGTGCCAAAGCGTTATCGCTTGGTGGGGGGTAGTATCGGCGGAGTTGATCGCTCTCTGCTTGGAGCTGTGACAAACGCGCGGTCAGGACTTGAACCTGGTCACGGAGCCTGTTGTTCTCGAGAATGAGCTGCTGCATGCGGATCATCTCATTGGAGGAGTTCTGAGGGTACATGTTGTCGGTGGTTGAGATTTCTGTAGTGGGGTGAAAAGAGAATGTGTGGTGCGGGTAGAAGCAGTTTATATACCAGGCGAGACCGCCAGGCAACTTTCACCACATACGTAAAGTGCACGTGCCATGGGTCTTGTTTAGCTTCGCCAGTGAAGTCGTGTAGGTAGAGTCAATTTTCTGTCTCATTCCCATTGAATTCAACAAGTAATAATGATAGTCGAAATGAAATCGTTCATTGTTATCAAGAGGCTGGGATGATATGCTGCCGCTCATCTAGTCTACACACGAAGAGGGAATAGAAGCTGTGCCAATATCCAGACCATTTCGTCATCAGTGGCCGACGGGCTCGTTCGCCCGGTTCCCTATGCGCAATAATTCACTTCTCTTGTAAGCCACACGCTGTGTTGGTGCATGCATCGACTGTGAAAGCAATCAGTAATTTGAGTCTTCAATCCGCTTCGCTTCACTCACTCTTGGTAGTTGGATCTCCGAGAATGCTGCGAAAGAACTGATACTGGTTTCGCAGCATCTCGACGTTGGCCTTGACGTTGGTCTCTGGGTGGAAACGAACATGATCTTCGAGTTGATCAAGGCAGACCTTCATCCTCAACTTTGCGTCGTGGAGGAACTGCTCGTGTTCTTCCATGAAGCGAGCAAGGTCCTTGCGATTGCCACTCGGGACAAGCTGGACAATCTTCCTGTCGATGGCCTGCTGGTGCTCCTTGGCTCGGCGGAGAAGAACCTGAATGCGTATGGACTCACGCGGAAAGCGGTAGAGCTCCAGCAGAACCGGGGGATAGAGCTCGTTGGGCGTAGAGGGCATCGTGATGGTGATGCTGGTGTAGATATGGTAAGGAATGAGAATGTGGAAGAGGTTGACAGCAGTGACTTGGAGATGACCAGGGTGGAGATGCAGATCTGAAGCAATGCCTTGGTGCGCTTTAGTGAACGTGAAGCCAGCGACGAGCTACTCAATCCGGTATGGCGCCTTGCTCTCCATCTATGCCATGCTCCTTCCCCGTGAAAGACCATCACGTGCAGGCGCCAATTCGTGGTCTGAGCTTGCCTGCTTCCAGATATAAATACCTCGCTCACGCCGCCATGCCTCTTCTTCTTTAGGCGACGACCACTGTAAGCCGGTATGATGCCGCTTCTGGCCGTAAACTGAGCTATCAACGTCCCTTTGACAGCCGCAGCTTCTTACAGCGTTGAATCTGTTTGGAGTAGCTTGGTAAGGGTACATTTCACACTCCAAATGCCGTGGCTTTCACGTCGGTGATCACTTCAGTAGTGAAATATTGCATTTTCTCTTTCAAAATTTTTTCGTGTGATATGAATAGCTATTTTCACAGTATTTACAGCGCGTTTAGCCTGTGTTGTTGTTTTTGTTTCAACAATTGCTCACTTCGCGACCTCGGTACGCGGTCTACAGTCGGACACGCGTTCTGAAGCATTTGCTCCTCTTCCGTTGTGTGTTGAGAATCAAAGTCTGCGTGAATGCGAAACTAATCATCAATCCAGTCTGCGTGGTGACCTTGTTTCAATGTGGTTGTTTCTCTATTCTCACATCAATTGTATTTCGAGACAAGACAGCTTTCTCCCACCCATTCATCCGCAGATTGCAAAACCTCATATCCCCTTGGATCACCATTTTCTTCACCACAGAGAAGATGCCCTTCACTATCATCAAGAAGAACTGGGCAATCGAAGCGCATCGAGGAGGACGTCGTCGTCGCCGCAGCCACCGCAGGCGTTAAGCAGGGAGAGATCCGGGCGAGGAAAGCCCTCGAATCGTGAGTAGTAGCAGCCAGGCTCTGAAGCCAGAAACGCTGACATGATGACAGTCGCCTGGACGTGCTGCGCCGCTGGCCTTTCATAGGAAGGGGGCTATTCCCTTGCCCACCAGTAAGAAGAAGATGGAGACGAACGAGGAACGCTGGGCAGAATACGTTGCCGCGGTAGAGCGGGACGAGGCCAAGAGAGAGGAGCAGTGGGTGGCGCCTGGAGAGAGCTGCACGTCCTTGAGCGATGTCGTCGGCCGCCATTGGCCGTACGTCTGGAAAAGGTGCCGAGAATGAGCGCTGCAGCTCTTCCGAAGAGCTCAAGACGGTCTGAAACACCGCTGAGTCGAGATACATGGCTTCCAGGTGGGACTGGGTTCGGGCGAGAGAGAGTTGGTCCTGGCAAGAGCGACTGGCCCGTTTCCGATAGACTATTTCAAACTCTGCTCGAGCAGAGATGATGCCTGATGCGCAGGCACCGCGAATTAAATTGTTCCTATTTTGATTGCATGCCTCACAATGCGTGATAAATCCTGTGGTGTACTGAAAGTTCAGATACTCATCGAAACGCAACACGAAAGAACGACCGGTTCATGACGTTGAGGTCTATCAACAAAATAGTAGCATCTTCAGATTTAACTGAACAGAATAGTGGGCATTTTGCAGATAGCTTTACACATCCAGAGTAAACTTCTCAAACGCAGTTCCTGCTTGGGCTGTATTCGATGACAGAGGGCATGGCAACAATTGCTGCTCGTTGCACAAAGCACTGTTCACTGACACCGAATGAAATCGAACTCAGAGAGGTGTACTAGGCTCCAAAGGGCGGGAAGGTACAGTAGCATTTTCTTCTCAAATTTGGTGAGAGACTGGAAGCCGCCTAACAGTGCAGCTAGCGGGTTCTGCACAAAACTACATCAAGTGCGACCCGCAGTCCTTCTACCCTCCAGCCCCCGATCACGACGCCAAGTTGGTGAGCAAAGTCGCGGACAAGAGGTACATGTAGGCGCTACTGCAGGGTAGCAGGTGGTACCTATGCTAGATGCTCGGGTCCCCATGTGATGGGACATCGACGCAAGAGCTTGCAGACCGCACACACAGGAGTGGCATGAAAGCTACATCATTGAGGCCATCGACAAAAGGAAACGTGTCGTTCGTGAGAAGTAAGGAAGTAATCTCACAGTCTCGACTGCCCCCGAGCCATCGCGCTCTCACCGGCCTCTCTGCCATCGTCAATGTCTTTCCTGCAAGTCTCGAATGCGGCTGAAACTCGACAAGTCCCATCGACGTACCCAAAGACGTGCTAGGTTGCGGGTATAAACAGCAGCGGGCGGAGCAGCAAGGGCCTCCCGGGTCATCGACTCTTGCTGCTGCATCAGACGCAGCACAGCCAAAGCTGGAAAGTGGCGATGGTCCTGAGAAGCGCGCGCAGTAATCAAGGAGAGGAGATGATAGGAGATACGTGGGACGATGAGATGGACTTGAAACGACACAGGCAGTCTAAACATGAACCTATGTGCTCCTCGTTCTGCCGTCTGTGATTCCGACCATCTCATGTATAGTCACCCGTGAACGCAGGAACATAACACTAGCGAAGATGGAGTGATTGATTCCAGTCATCAGTAATGCACTCGTCGCACGATTTGGCTTGAGTACAACCGTACCAAGCGCAAGTATTGACCAAACTGCGTTCATGACCACCAGACCGGGTATAGAACTTCGGTCTCTGCTTGCTCGAACGTAACAGAAGCCTACAGCTATCACCTGTACAAGTTCAGTCAATGGCAGCATTGTTGGAACACAGCAAATGCCGAACGCTACTTACCATGATCGCAACAGCATGCTGGGAGCTTAGCTCTCCTTCACTTGTGGGGTACGGATTTGGTAATCGAAGCCCGGACATACGATGGAGCAATTTAGCGATGGAGCTATGATATATGATCTCAGGCTTTGTGAGAAGTACAATGCCTGTGGCTGCATCCGCGATGCCTTTCCAGTACGCGAAGGTCGACATGACTGATTACTTTTGGGAGGTACTGCAGACTATGTTATGCTTTAGCCCAGTTAGCTAGCGTTTTTGCCACGACACACAAAAATGCCCTACAGCGACGCGGTTGGAACGGAGAATTTTGCGTAGTTTCGTGTTATTACAAATTGAAGAAGAGAGAGAGAAAGAAGGTAATGGATAAGGTAAGACTCGATTGTTGTATACGTGCATAACTCAGAGCTCGGGAGAAGACGACTTCGGAAGTATGAGTGCATACCAGAACGTACCTGTTGTTCGCGGAGATGGTTGTCATCAAAAAAGGCTTGCTGAAACCCGGAACAGATTTCCCGGGGGATGTGTGCCGGTAAGATGTTGCTGCGCCTGATAGTTGTTGCTGTTCAGGCCGCTGACCCAGAAGCTCCCCGCAGGCGCCTTCCCCCTTTGAGCAATGACGTCCTACCCAATACAACGCCGTGCCTTGTAACTTCGATGTCGCTGCGAGGAAAGAAAGCACAACAAATACGGCCATCACGGCCATCACGGTATGCAGCCTCCATGCTCTTGGGGTCGATCACTGAAATTACCGAATTTTGGCGGCCGCTGCGAGGTTGATGTGCCGCGCACGAGATCGTCCAATCAACTCCTGGCTCACCGAGTCGCGAACACCAACTCGAGGGGCTGATGTCAGGATGTCATTTTCCATGTTGCCAAAATCAGCATATTTAGTCGACAGAAAGTGCTTCCCCGCAACACGTATCTTGGCAATGGCAAATGAATGTTTTTGACAAGGTCGATAGCGCGTGGGTACTCCGCAGGAAAGGTTTCATAACAGTTCTCGACCTCTTCAAGCCTTTGCGGCGTATCTTCAGCTTGTTTCGGCTTTCTCTTGACCTCCTCGTCTCTACGTTTCATTCACTATCATCATGGCCAAGCACGGAAAGGACGCTGTTTGTCAGCATGAATCGACTCCTCAGACGTTGGAAGATCTCAAACACACCATAACCATCGACACCATACACAACGATGAGGCACTACGGGTACTCGCCCAGTATGCCGGTGACGCAACTTGGACGCCCGAGGAAGAAAAGAAGCTGGTCCGCCGACTTGACAGAAAACTGATATCACTCCTGGTGATCACATATGGTCTGCAATACTATGACAAAGCCATGTTATCCCAAGCCGCTTTGTTCGGTTTGCGTGACGATCTCAGGCTCCAGACAGGCAACCGTTATTCATTCTCGTCCTCCATCTTTTACCTCGGCTTCATCGTTGGCAGCTATCCAGCAATTCTCATGTCTCAAAGATGGCCCATCGAGCGTGTGGCAGCTGGCATTGTCTTCGTCTGGGGTGTTTGCTTGATGTGTTCTGCTGCATGCACGAACTGGCAGGGTAATGAGCCACATCCATTCAGATTTTTCATACTAATTTGACATAGGTTTTTACGCCCAGAGGTTCTTCCTTGGTTTTCTGGAATCGGGAGTATCGCCTATGTTTATGCTAATCGTCGGCGGTTGGTACAACAAGCGCGAACAGGCTCTTCGAATGGGCGCTTGGTACTCTGCAACGGGCTACGTCTCCATGGTGTCTCCACTCATCAATTATGGCCTTGGCCACATCAGTGGTGGAAACCTCAACTCATGGCAATACATGTATCTGGTTGCTGGAGCAATCACCGTTCTATGGTCCTTTGTCATTCTCTTCTTTATGCCGCCAGATCCAATTCGCGCGAGGGGCTTCAGTGACCGTGAGCGATATATCGCTGTCGCACGCATGAAAGAGAACAACTCTGGTGTCCGAAATACGCATTTCAAGGTTGCTCAGGTGTGGGAGTCGTTATGCGACATCAAGTTTTGGCTAATCTTCAGCATCGCCTTCCTCATGATGATCGCGAACGGCCCTGTCTCATCGTTCATCCCCATTATCATATCAGGTCAGTCTATTAGTGTCGTTTAAGTTGCTTTGGTTGCTGATCGCTCTTGCAGGATTTGGTTTTGGCCGCCTCGAGTCTTTGCTTCTTACTATGCCTGCAGGGGCCGTTATCGGCACCATCGAAGTTACCGCGCCATATTTCGCGTACAAGATTCCCGGTATTCGCACTTGGCTCATCGTGATCTGCCAATGCGGTACCATGCTTGCGTCTATCTTGCTCTGGCGACTGCCTCGCGATGAGAAGGGCGGCCTTCTTTTCGCTTGCTACATTCTTGCGAGCTTTGGTGGCGCGTACGCCGTACTTATGGGCCTTCAGATCGCCAATACTGCAGGATATACCAAGCGATCGGTCACGTCTTCTGGTATATTTGTGGGCTATTGTCTGGGTACGAATATTGACTCGAATCTATGACTGCGACACTGACAGCACATCCAGGGAACTTTGTCGGACCTCTGCTCTTCAAGCCAGAAGACGCACCAGCCTATGGCCCAGGATTCGTTGCGGTTCTTGCAACCGCTATAGCAGCAGCAGCTCTTGCTGTGGTGTATCGTTATGTTTGCATATGGGAAAATCGCCGCCGCGATAAGTCTGGTACCATGGAAGGGTACGACAACGCGTACGATGATGATCTCACGGATATGAAGAACCCACAATTTCGATACAAGCTATAACATGTGCATGTTCACAAAGTAGGCAAGGTTCCAAAGTCCATATCTTAGAGCCGGACAAAGCGACCGCTACCTACTGTCGGCTGCTCATGCAGATGCAATACGAATGGTTGGGCATAGCCGTGCTTGCCTGCAGCATGTTGTAATAGATGCACCGATGCGGATGATAGATCCGCGCCCAGGTCGATGGGATCCAGTGGTTTCCAGACTCATCGTGGCATTGCCGTTGTGGAATGGGCGGGGCTCATCAGGGTCGTGCCTTGGTTGAACGTACGACCATGGTCGCGTCGTCCGATGCCCCACACCACCACATCCAGAGGTCAATCAAGTATGAGAAACATGCAACATGCAGGCCCCGCTAGAGCTAGTATTTCGACTAGGTTCGCGATTGCGAAATGTAAACCCCTCACGACCATGCATCAAGTGCGATCCTTGCCAACTTTTTGCCAGCCTCGAAAACGGCTTTGTCCTTTCGCATCGTTTAAACTCTTTCAGAATCATTCGGCTGTACAGGGTGGAACAATCACCGTGCTCCCGCTGACCGCGCTGTTCAGATGTCGGATTGAATGCGCAGCGCGAGCGCAAGTGTTTTTCTAAAGGGTGAGTTTAACTTGTACGTGTTGCACACGCATCCCTGATCCAACGCAGGTGTAACTATACGATGCGTTTCCTCAAGATCCTCAGGCGCAAGAAGTTGACTTCGACGTTACCGATCACGCTGTCTAGCGGCGCATCTCTATACGCTTCGAGTCTGCTCGAAGCCCAGGAAGCCACATTAGCACTACCCACTAAGCTCGACGAAGTCGCCAACTCTATTCATGAGTGTGTCCCACAACAGTTGCCTGGGGAGCAAGCAAGCCAAGAAGATGTGCGCTACTTCCTGTATCAGATCTTAACTCTCAAGGATTACAATCTTGCACGAAGAAGTCCGCAGTGGGTGCTTGAGACTTGTATGCTCTGGCAAGGTGATGGCAGTAAGTTAAGGTCATTGCCGCTTGATGCTTTCCAGCAGCTTTGTCCGCTACGTCCAGGATATGCCGTGATTGACTGGACAATCAAGGGCTCCAAATTTCGACGTCAAGATATACCCCCATGTGGCGTTCGCGATGAAATCGGGCATCGCATTAAGAACATCGTTGAAAACCTCAAACGGAAGGAAGAAGGTCATCGAGGTCCAGGCTGGGAACATGCCAGTCCGATGAAATCCCTGACGGTCTCGCCTGCAGCACTGGGTAGTGAGCAAAGCTCAGCCCTCCCAGCCAACCATAGGTTTCAGATACCTCCCTTCAGGCCTGCGTCATCTTATCCTGTCCGAAATCACTTTTACAATCTCGATTATCATTCTATGCCTCTTCTACAGCGATTTTCGCCCACTGCTGTTCAACAGAACGCACCATACATCCATCGCCAGAGTCCCTTCAGGGCCACATCGTATGGACCGGAAGCAGTTGAGCGGGTTCCAGAAGTGGCCAGCCCTGTGTCTAAGGTTCAGTCTATATCAAATCGTAGCCTGTGTGACCAAGGCTCCCCGATATCGATATCAGGCTCACCCACCTCGTCATGTTATCACCCTGGAAGTCACTCGTCTCAAAACACTGATTCGACCGCTCAGACATCACCATTAGGGTCCGACAACGATTATCAATTTCGTATGCCCAGATCCAGTCGATCTCCATCGATCACGACTCGGCCAGCGGAAAGAGAGTGTTCTTCACCCAAATTGTATCAAAGCACTGCTCATCCGGGGTTGGGGCCAAAACCGAGTCGGTATAAGGGCAGCCACCCAACACGGCCTAATCGTCTACACGATCGGTCTTTCCATCCAACGCACCATCTGGCGAACCTCCGCTCCTTGTCGTATGATAGTAACTCGGCTTATGCATCCTCGGAAACATCCTTGTCGCCATCGGACAGTGCGACCAACAAGCATGCCTTTCGGCGCGATTCAGTGGTGCGACCAGAGACTACTCAGAGTAGCTTACGTCGTTGGCCATCTTACTCTCCATCCATTGCATCGACCCTTTCATTGACGTCCATCCCGCAAAGCTATGCGCCTGCGATGCCTTGCTCGGAAAGCCTTGCTTCCCCTCGATTGGGCACCACAAATACCATGCTACAAAATCAGAGCAATTTGGCGCGCCCAATCAATAATTACAAAGTTGACGCTCACGCATTTAACATGGCTGAGCTGATTGGATATAAGTCAATGCCCGATCCCATGCGCTCAATAATGGTTGAGGATGAGAGGCGTCGTAAGATTACTCGGGGCAAGAGCGATGGTGAACTCAGTACTCGCCTAAATGATTCATCCAGTGTTTCGCGCGGAGACGAAGTACCTGTGGGTCCTATTCTACGCTTCCAAAATCCCCGGACAGGACAGCCCAGGCTGACGATCTACGAGACAATAGAACAGCAAGAGATGTTGGGCAAACAACATCTCGAGGATCAGAGACGTAAAGCAGTGCAGCAAGGACGGCTGAGAACCGTCTATGAGACGATCGAAGAACAAGAAATTCTTGACGGAAGACCTCAACGCGGCATGGACAACTATATAGGACGTGGATGGTCGACTTACTTGTGATCCCTTTGCGAGGCAACTGAGCCGCAGGCGCAGATAGGATAGTATCTGCAGTCCAGCATTTCTGTAGTTTGACAGTAGTGAACGCTCCTTCTGAATTCGTGCACGCTACATGTTCCCAAGCGTGAATCTTTCGACACTGACTTTATGCCACGGCTGAGCAAAGATTCGTGGCGCTACGGGTTCACATAGCGCATTCGGTCTTGCTCAAGTGCTTTCCATTTCGCCGTTGTCATCCTCACGTGCGCCACAAGAAGTTGAACTGTGCAGACGGTTGTGGCGCAAGGAGGGTTTCAGCGGCTCTTTGCGGCGATCCTCGGCCTTATGGTAATTTCCATGACACGCACAACGTTGACGATTTACCGGAAAAAAGCGCAGTCTTTGACAGGATTTGAGATGAACTGCTAGATGAGGAAGGTGTACATAGATTTGGGTTTAACGCACGTGGAAAGTTTCGGGACTTCAGACGGGATAATCCGCGTTCTTTTCACGGTTGTAACCGCGCACGGAGAATACCCTTCGAGAAGGTAGCCAATGATACAGCCCACCGCAACGCTAATGTCACGCAATCGGCGGGCGATGTTCTTGAGAGTAACTCGGAATGCAGCACAGAAGACTTCCGGAATTCTTTCATTCAAACTGAGCTATAGGTCAAGGTCGACGCGCAAGGAGACATACTCTGTGGTAGTCGACAGACTCTCTTCTCGCAAATCAAAGCTGGCCTTGGACGACCCATACCCTCAGGCTTATGCTTGTTTCTTCATGACCCCATACAGCATTAGCTAGCTTTCCTTGCTTTGCCTTTGCTGGCTGCTCACTGCCTTTGGGCTTCCACGGGATCCCGAATCATGACTGTGTTCATGTCCTCACCTTCGCCTCCGTAATTACTAAGGTCGAATTTTTGCTCATGCCTAGGTGTAAAGCCGCACCGAGCATACAGTGGGCGGCCCATAACTGAAGACTCTAGGAAACAAGGCAGCTGGGCGGCGTCGGCTTGCTCTGTGCCCCAGCGCACAAGCTTGGCGCCAGCACCGCGGCGATGATGGTCAGGGTCTGTGACGAGCATGTGCAAGACTGCGAGACTCTCAGCAGAAATTCGATACTTCTTTCAGATCACACTTACAGTAGAACGGCTTCGTCCCCATATAATCCTTCCTCACTTTGTTCAAGTACCACATGAAATCAATCACGGCCTGCTTACCATCTTCGTCTACACCTGGGACCGGCAACATAGGCTGGATTTGCTCTTCTGTACGCTCTTTCTGGTTGATACGCCATTTGGCACCCGCAATCATCTGGCCATCTAGCTCGGTATCGACAACTTTGAGATACGTGATGTCATTCTCTTCGCGGAGCGACTTGATGTGCTTGTCAACAGACCTGTTGATGTAGGCCTCTGATGGCGGATGCTCGACCATGTATTGTGTCATGCCACCTCCTGTTCCCTGGAAGCTTCTTTAGCTCGGTTTAGTGTTGTAGGACCTTGCTGACTTACAAAAGCCGCGATCTGTATGCGAACGAATTCTGGAATGTCGGTCTCAGTACAACGATGGAGTTCGAGCACCATTTTGGCAGGTCTGGAATAGTTCGGCTGGTTGCAGTGTTGAATGTCGAAAAGTTAATGTTGTTGTGGGGTCTCAGATCTTAAGGCCATAAGGCTGCGCCGATTGCACGTTGCTCCGTCGGCAGCCGTCATCCCGAACCTGCAGGTATGAGTCGAGAAAAACGCCCTTTCACGACATGCAATGACTCCACATGCGCCCACGACACTCATGTAGCGCCCTTTGCTCCCGCGACATCCAATCCTCCAGCGTTTGTCGGCGATGCAAATTATGGGGCACGGCCTGGACACCTAACGTCGCCAACGGTTGCCCCTCCGCCGGCGGTTTTTGCAATCAACCACTCCGCTGGCAGCGATAGCCAAGCAACATCGTAGGTCTACAACTCCAGCACGGGCGGAGACAAATTTCGATGCGGAGTCTTCCACTTCGATAAGCCAGCCTTCCTTCATTCGGGAAGCCATCTTTCTTGAATCGGCATATTCCACGTTTCGGACATCTGGACAAGCTCACCAAGTCTGCGGCTGATCAACGCATGGCCGTTGCCCAGCAGCCAAGGCACGGAGATCATGAAACTGTGGTTGCAAAACGCTTCAGCCTCATCGCTGAAACGTGTTGTGATGCGGTGTATCATGCGACTATTGGATGAAACTGACCACCGAAGGTGGCAACAACCAGCAAAGCTCGATGGTTACGAAGACCGCAAATGCCAACGACGTCATTGAGATCAACAATTAGATGCTGCAGACATCGCAGGATCTTCCAGCATCGCTTGTGACCAATATTAGTACTCATCGCTGCTTGGTCGCTTTCCTTCAAGATTACGGTCGGTGCTCTGCAGCTTATTGAGCCTCATTCTTTCCATCGCATCCGCACGTTTAGCAAATGACCTTTCCGTTGCACACCGCATATCAGCTCCATGCCAAGCCCCTCGTAGTCTCCTCAGAATTCGAGGATACTACCACAGGGACAGCCGGCCGCATTGCCTCGGCAGGTGGTCGCTACCAGAACACCGGAAGTCCTCCGGTCGAGTCAACAGATCAAGTCTCAGATCTGCCGGGACATCCCTTCAACGACTGTCAGATGCAGCCCTATACGGTAGTTGCTCCCTAGCGTTGCACCACTCCTGTCAAGGGTGAGCTTGTTGCTGCATGGAACAATCGGCAAAATGTCTGCCAGGAACAACACTTCTGACAGTGTGTGCTATTGTGGTACTGCGCATGAAGTTTGACGGCACTCCAGATTTGGTCAGCGTTCAAACATGACAGATAGGTGCGTTATAGCATACTGTCATGACTTGGCATATGCCGTCAACCTCGGATGGCTAGATCAGCTTCAACGTCTTTCTATAAGTGTGCTGCGGCGTACGTACCAACCAAGCCTTCAAACCACATCTCCAGCTTCCTCTCTTTAGTCTCACGATACATAATCATCTAATATCTTCATCGACCTCCAGTCAACACCAGCTACCATGAAGTCTTTCGCACCACTCTTGCTTATTACTCCCCTCGCTTCGGCAGCCCTCACGTCCTCAACTCAGAACGACGTCACCAACGGCAGCGGCTGCAAGGCCATGACTGTTATCTTCGCTCGCGGTACTACCGAGCTTGGTAATATGGGCACGGTCGCCGGTCCACCGTTCGTCTCTGCCGTTGGCAAGATGATGGGTGGCGCACAGAATCTTGCCGTTCAGGGTATCGAGTACCCCGCTGATATCCCAGGCTTCTTAGCTGGAGGTGATGCAGGAGGAAGCAAGTTGATGGCTCAGATGGTTGGTCAGGTCATGGCTGCTTGCCCCAACACTGCCCTAGTCATGGCGGGTTACTCGTGAGTTCTAATCTGCAATCTTACAGTGGGAAACATAGCT
The DNA here is from genome assembly GCA_000812845.1 of Stagonosporopsis tanaceti. Taxonomy (NCBI): domain Eukaryota; kingdom Fungi; phylum Ascomycota; class Dothideomycetes; order Pleosporales; family Didymellaceae; genus Stagonosporopsis; species Stagonosporopsis tanaceti. Next base: position 5,616 of record JUDZ01009486.1, on the reverse strand, counting down.
GACAACTGGCAGCCAGGGAGGACAGCTTGTTCACAACGCCGCTTCCATGTTGACAGCCGATCAATCTGCCTTCGTCAAGAGCGCTGTCATTTTCGGTGACCCAAACAACGGCGATGCCGTCGGTAATGTCGGCGCTGCCAATACTAAAGTCATTTGCCATAACGGTGACTTGATTTGCGCCGGCCAGGCCGTCATCCTCGCCCCCCATCTGACCTACGGCCGTGATGCAGATACCGCCGCTGCCTTCGTCATGTCGACTGCGGGCGCTGCTGCAGGAGGGGCTGCTGCGGCTGCTGCTAAGGTCGTAGTTGGCAAGGTCGCCAACGGCTTCTCTGCCTGAGCGTTGAGTTTGTGAAGTGGAGGCAGCTAGGCTGCTAATATGTATATATAAGAAGTTTAAAAGCGCTGCAGGTCAGCTAAAATACTTTCTGGATACTCTTAATGTCTACACAATGTTCTTCAAGATTCTCGTATTCAATGATGAACAAGGAGGCTAAGCCATCGAGGCAGAGGCGCTAGCCTCATTGCAGTTAGCACGCTGCTGCGAACGTACCTCGCTGCGCCTTCCAAGTCAACATTCTTGACCAGACACCATGGCTAACTTCAAATCCGTAAGGAAAATCTTCAAGCGTCGTGGCAACAAAGACGATGACAACGAAAAGGCCACCGCCTCATCACATTCGGCTCCTACTTCCTCTACTTCGTTGCCTTCAACACGGCAGCAGCTCGTCCAAAGTTTTGGAAGCCGTCCCCGGCGAGCATCCCTCTTCTTCTCACTCCCTGGCGAACTGCGAAATAGGATCTACTTCCATACAACCTACCCGTCCATGCCCTCCATCTGCATCTACAAGTCTCCAGAGTCCGTACTCTCCCCCAACATTTTCCACCTCTGTCGCCAAATCCGACGCGAAGCCATTTCATACCTGTGCGCAACCAAATCTATCAACCTGGCCAATCTGCGCATCGCGAAAGAGTTCTTCGGATTGGTAGGCGATGAGCTGCCGAGTCTTCGTCGTGTGACAATCCGCTGCCCGATTGTGTGGCGTTTAGGGACCAAAGAAGTGAGCATTGAGAAGAGGGATCTTCTCAAATTTCTAGAGCTCGCGACAGGACTGATGAGGCTCTCGATTGTCATCAAAGGACCGCTGCTAAGCGATCAAGAGGACAGAGATCTCAAGGACCCCCAATCAGTTGGATCAAGCTTTCTTCACGCGGTGAGAGGTGTAGTCGATCGGGATGCTGGTGGCATACAAGATAAGATGGCGGCGGATGAGGGGATTTCGACACCGCACCAACAAGTTGGAGCTAAACAGACGCCATCATTTAGCAAGGGCCAGCTGAGCGAGGAACATGAGCAGGAAGTGGGTAAGGTATTCAGGCTGTGTAAGGTTTCGCACCTGGACTGTTGGAGACACTGGAATTGCCAGTGCGGATCTGGAATACTTGAGGATTGAGACAGAAACGAGAAGGGCGTGACAAAATGGGAAAGCGATTGAGATTTGAGCGCGGTTTATTGAGCTCACTCTTGCTATCAAGACTTGGGAACCATCAATCGATCCACATCAGCCGCAAATCCCCCGTTCACACCTACAAACTTGATCTCATTGGCACCCGCTTTCAGATCCACGTTCAGCACACTGCTACCCGGATCTCCGCCGCCATGGGGTAGGAAAGTAAGCCTTTGGGTCTTGCCATTCACACTCACATCAGCGATCCGCTGACTCCTGTCTCCGTTCAAGTGCTTCACTCTGATGCTCGTTCGGCCCGCAATATCGCTCTGCACGTTGCTGAAAACCACAGCTCCGCCATCCGCGCCACCGATGTACCCTGCTGCCTTGCCACCAGAGCAGCTTGAGCACGTTATGACACGCGCGTTGTTGCTCAGGCTTGCAGCTTCTCCCTCGTACTGATTCTCACTCGGTCCTGCGCTGGCTGCGCCTGTACCCGGGTTCAGCACCCAATTGACCTGGTTCTTCAAGCTCGCAGTTGTGCCGGAGATGGTCAGCGGCAGCCACACATACGTGCTTCGCATCAAATTGTCGCTGACCCAGCGATCACCCATGTACACGAAGTTGTCACCAACGGGTAGCACGAAGGTTGTCTGTGAGGCGTACGTATTGGAGCCGCTGTCGGCGAACTTCTTCCAGCTGGACCAGGGCCCAGAGAGCGATGTTGCTGTAGAGTAATAGTTGTCGTTGGGATTCCAGCCTGTGAGTTGCGAAGCGAACATGAAGTAGACACCGTTCTTCTTGATGACGGCAGGAGATTCATATTTCTCGGCCCAGGTATACACGTTGGAGGTTACGTTGAGGTAGTCGGATGAAAGAGCGTTGATCCTTAGGCCGTTTTGACGCTATCGCGGTCAGCTTGAAGCCCGTACGTACATGTGAGGTTACGAACTTACATCTTCGGTGAGCAGATATGCCTTGTCATCTGTGTCAACGAAGACACCGGAGTCGCGGCTCTGGAACCCCAAAGGCTGCTCGCTGCGCAAGTATGTGTATTTGCCACATACGGAGTCCCCAGTTGCAACCCCGATTTTGGCTTCTTTGTAGTCGCCGCTATCAATGTGCATCCACATCACATACTTCTTGGTGGACTTGTTGTAGATCACCTTGGGGCGTTCGATGACGCGATTTGGTCCAGTGTCGCCAGAGGCAGTTTGTGAAAGAAGCGCGCCTTCGTAGTTCCATTCCACGAGGTTGGACGATGAGTAACAGTTGACATTGATGAACGATGTGCCGTTGGTCTTGTCCTCGCCAACCCTGATTGAGCTTGTAAGCTTGTGTGTTTGTGAAGAGCATGTGAAGTCGTATACCAATACCACTTGTCCCCGACCTTCAGGATACCGCCACCATGGGCCTGAATGTGTTGCCCAGTGTTTATCTATCAGATGAATGAGTGTTTGCATCCGATGTTGTTTGAGAGCCCTTCATACCGCTGTCCAAGTTGCGCCCGGAACGATCTGCAGCGAAGCGGTCGCTACGGATGCAAGGAAGCCTAAGATCGTGATGATGCTTGAATGCATGTCGTAATGCTTGAATCTGAGGGTGATTGCGAGCCAGGCTGAAGTGGAGATCAATGCCACTTTAAAAACACACACTCAGGAGCCATCGGGGTATTGAGCTCCGCGGGTCACAGGTCACCCACCATGTTCTTGAGGAAGGCGGGCTCCGGTTGTCACGAGTTCGCGGTGTGATAGCGCCACAGAGGGTATAGCTCCGGTACATAATGCGGAGCAAATTGTGGGGAGCATTAGCGTTCCGTAGCGGCGCTGCTTGTTTGGGGGTTCGCGATGATATATGAGGGCATTCTGCCGATGCCCGGTGTTGTCATGACCTGACCGTTTCGAGTAGAGCTCGACACGGTCATGTGGTGTGGAGCTCGTACATAGCAGCAGTCCCTATTGGGGAACGCGTCCGCCTTTGAGCTCCGACGGCATCCTCATTGATAGAGGTACGCAAAAACAGATCGACGTCCGTAAATTTGGATGACCATCAGGGACGTGCGCGTGGGCCACGACGTGGCCAAAGGCTTTGCAGTCGAGCGTCCAACCCGTCCAGTGACGAGTGGTGGCTGGTGAGGCGCTGACGCGACTTTGGCGCCACACGCGCCACATGTGATAGGCTGGCACGTCGATCATCACCGACCCTCTCTGCGGCACCGGCATCCAAGATATCACTGTCAGTCTCGCGATCGAGCTTTCGTATAGCGATAGCTTGAGCAGCAAAAGCCTTTCGTCAGCTCCGGACATGAAGAGTCCCATATGGCAACGCTAAGGAGTCGCTGCATGGCAGGAAGAGACGCCAAGGCACGGCATCGAGTGCCTCTACAACAATCTGACGTACGCAAGGGTGCACAGTGATGTGATGTTTGGTTCCTATTTATTTAGCACCTTTGGCTGTACTATTCAACATTAGCATTCAAGGTCGTGTTGGTAATGGGCCGGACATGATCTACGACAGCACGATCTTGGTCAACAACATTCGTATCTGCTGATATGGTTCCCTTGTCACAGTCTCGCTCGGATCTAATTCCACTCGACAGGCGAGACTCAGGGCATCAAAGTGCAGCACGCTTCCAAACCTAAGCTTATGTTTTACAATTTGACGAATCATGTCTATTGATTTCAGGCTCCGTAACTTAAGGTATACGTGGGTCGATACTTGTGGTATGTACGTGTTTGAAGGCCTTCTTTTCATGCTCTGCGATACATCCCTTGGATTTCCATCGCCATTAGCATCTCAAGGATCATCACGAAGGTAAGAATTGTAGAAGTCATCCATGCATATTTGTATGGACACAGGGCGTGCATTCCTGGAAGATAGCAGCCAGCGTATGCCTTGACTTCCATAGAGACTACTCTGTGGCGACACTACATAAGGTATAGTGAGGCAGTTCGTGTAATGTGACACTGGACCTGCGTAGCCTTGGATACGTAGTGGGGTGCCCGAAAGAAAGGCAAATGATGTACTTGATGATCACAAACATGAAACACGGAGCGGAATGTGAATAGATCGCTGATGGATAGAGAGCGTCATTGGTGCGGGTGTTTTGTTGTTTAATGTTGTGTGAAGATTTGAAAGGCCCTACTGCCGATCATCTAACCCAAATGACAACATCTACCAGGCGGTTTGTGTATGGTATCCTACATGAACTAAGGTGAGCACCAATTTGGAGAATGCGTAGAGAAGACTCAATTGGCCATTGACACAGCAATGAAGTACAAAGTCGGTAGCAAGGCTGTGGGATTGACTGCCCTGGAAACCACGGTGAGGGAGGAAGTCTCCATTCAAGCCGTCAAATGCTTGACTTTGGTGTTCATCTCGAGCTCCCAAAAGGCTTCAAGGCCTCTGAATGTGTCAAGGTGTACGGGTCGATCTAAGTGTGCACCTTCCGAGAAGGGTATCAGTTTGGTTGTCCTAAGCAGCAAGTCAGCTTGTTAGAATTTATGGCATTCCCCGCCGTGCGAGCAAGTGTAACAGGGCCTTTGCACGGCGTTGCTGAACAAGGACATATGCCTGGCCAATTAGCGGCGACGATCTTGGTCGTGATTGATGGTTATCATCCACATCGCAGGTCGTGGGTGTTCCACAATATGTGCTAACTTCTGCTGTGTCCATGGTGCATATTCTCGCTGAGCAGCGCGTTGTACAGCAACTGCGACTGCATTAGGCGTGTTGTGCGAACTCGGGGTAAAGTCGTTGTGACTCAAGGTATAACTTCTTTGACGTTTGCTCTTTTACACCCATCTTCCTCCTCCTATACCCAAGTTCAATCATCATCCATCCCTCACACCACACCTTCGAAGCTCAGAAACTATGAAGCTCACAGTTCTCTTCGCCACTCTCTTCCTCTCCGGCACAGCTCTGGCATGCAAAAATGGCCCCTACGACACCGGCGCGGTCTGTCCTAGCAACTGTGAGGGCGCACAGCGATGTGGAGACGAGAACCACGTTGTAAGTCAGCTACAACACTCGACCAAGGCGATGGGCACGCGAAAGTCAAGCTCCTTTCATGCTAACCTGGTGCCTCAGATCAAGTGCGAGGCTGGCATCTGGAACGCGATTAAGGCCTGTAAGAAGTGCAAGTTCGGCTCTTGTGCCTGAGCTTCAT
>JUDZ01009485.1:0-23990 GCA_000812845.1 Stagonosporopsis tanaceti | reverse complement strand
CAGCCTTCTGATCTATGTAGATGTTGGCGATGGATATGACGATCTTGATGGTGTTGACGTTGACGATGTAGACAGCGTTGTTTGTGGTGTTGACGTTGCCATCCGCCGGCCTAAAGGTGGTGAAGCCACGAGAAACGGTGAAGTTGTCGCTAGTCGTCTCCACGTCGCCGCCGGGATTGCCATGGCCGAGCGTAGTGAGGGCGAAGAACCACATGTATGCCGTTAGGTAGAGAAGCAACTTCTTAAACATCTTGTGCTGTCAATAGTCTGTGAAGTTGGTAAGTTTGAGTCGCGTGGCTGATGTTGGTTGTTGGGGTAGAAGGTTGGCGGTTGGCGGACACTGAGCGCGGCGCATGAGATATAGGCGCGCCGAATGCTTTCGCTGGCGCGATAAACAGTGAAAGGTGACGGCTTGATCCTAAAGCAAACAGTGCTGATGTCATTTTCACACGCCCACGGCGATGTCTCATTGCGCCCTGTAGATTTGACATTAGCCAGCGTGTGTGCAAAAGGCGCCATAACTGTACAGCTAGAAGCGTCTAGGGCGCCGTGAAGAGCTTTGTGTACACCTCATGAGTCCTGCACGCGTACATGTGCTCGTTAGATCGTTAAAAGGCTATCTTGCCAGATGTTTCGGTCCACACAGTCCACAAACAAAACGTAAAGCGCAGGACATTGGCTTCAATTGATCCAGCGGCCACAACGTGGAACTTGCAGCAACGTAGTCACCTACTGGTCCGGCCCTTCAGTCGACTGTCGGCCGAGGCAAGTCAACGCATACGCCCAGGTCGTTATTGCCAGAGCTGGTTGTGGCATCGCGTTCGTGTTGCATACATTCCTATCAGATGCGCCGCGCTAAGCTGATTCGGCGATTATTCATGGTACCTGCTCCTGCTCTCAGCCGGCGCGATGCTATTGAGATAAGCAATGCGGTAGCCTAGATAGAGAAAGTGGTGGCGGTGGAGAACGGAAAAGCACATAGCAAATGAAGTACTCTCCGCCCATAGCTCATCAACTATTGACACCCGGGCTCTGACAAGGAACTGAGCTTGTCTCGTACTTACTCACTGGAAGACAACTCACAAAGCTACGCCTGAGCGAAGTGTAGCATGAGCTAAATGCTATATGCATCGGGTTTACATCGGGTAGACAAGACGCCACTTCAGCTGCGCTATAAACTTGAACCGCTTGGGTCAGGGAGATGCTCACTTGATGTGATACAGCTGTACGTTCAACGGCGGAGGCAGTGGTTATAGAGCACACGAGTGTCTGGTGACTCTGGTTCGCCCCAAAGAGTCTGAAGCTGCATGCCAAGAATAAGCAATCCGATCACAGTTTGCAACACTACGGGGTTTAATCGGACGATCCACAACGGCCGGCCGCCTGTTCTGTCTGCATAGCCTGTGTGCGTTACCCACAGATGTGGGTACCTTGGTCATGAGCATTAGCGAACACGTCCATCAGCTGCGAACCGAAGCCGCCTGGCCCCGTCCTATTCTACAACGCAGTCATCAAACTGAGCAGGTCCCATGTAGTAGATGTGTTGATACGGCCCATGCTGAGGGTATAAACGTCACTGCCAGCCACAGCATACCGAGGACTGCGGCGAAGGATATGCGCGAAAACTCGCAGGATACCGTTTGGACAAGACGGGTGAAGATGTTGCGACAGAAGTGAAGAGACGAAGTACTTGTTGCACCACATCATCAAGAGAGTTGAGATAGCAATGATATCTGCACATTGGCTGGCGGGACGTTCAACGCATTGGCGAGGGGCTTGATATGGGACTCCATCCTGAGTTTCATGAGGGCGGAGGTTGCTGGATTATCAGAATGACCACAAGCTGGCTGGCGGTATGATGCGTGATGCTGTGAGAGAGTTTGTAGAACCGAAAATCGCGACCGCTGTCAAGCGACAGCCTTTATGTGGATGCCTCCTTGCTATGGCGAAACGTTGCTGAGCAATCCACCCGGAGGCTTTTAGTTAACTCACGGCACCTTGTAGGGGTGCTGCATGTCGTCCCCAGCACATTGCCAATCCGTTCATGAAGGAGAGGCTTCCACCAACAGAACAGCTCCTGTAGGCCGCAGATTCTTGCCAGAAGTGAGATCTCACGCGTAGTGTACGTCTGACGGAGTAGACTGCTGGTACTCGCTAGTCGCGCTCCGTTTAGGTCTCACGTTCGCTGCAATCGATCTATCTCGCACGCCCCAGAGCGCCCAAGCCATCGAATGCAGTCAAACATTTATCTAACCCGCTTGAGCTCTACGAGAAAGGTAAGCCTGTTACAGTCCTCTCCAGATCGTAAGCGGATCGTTACCTGCCATGCTCATCGACCTGTTTGACAAGGCCGCAGTAGCGGTGATAGAATGCCACCGCACGGTAGGTAGGCCTGCGCAAAGCTTGGTGAAGCTCGGCAGCAATGGCCCGCTTGAAGGTGTTGAGTCGAAGTTTGTGGCGAGAAATGGAGTAGTTTCACGGTCCGACGTGCGGCCACTCGTAGCAACAGCAGTTGTCGCCATTATCTCACCATCATCGGTTGCCATTATCTCATCATCATCGGTTGCCATTATTTCGTGATCGTCATCAGTTGCCATGAATTCATCGTCATCAATCAGACAGGCCCGATTTGTGCGGCCAGCGGCGTCCCGGAAGCCTCGCTGAGGTGCTGGTTTGCACTGGCTGAGAAGCTGCATGTAATGAGTAGGGCGCAGAGACTAAGCAGACAGGTCATCGTACCTGGTGGACAACGTTCATCCTGTCTCGTTGTTTCTACCATGAAGCTGAGATCGGCAGAAGAGCTGGAGCGGGCGAACTCCTCTCTACTGCGGCCATATTTTTGGATAAGCCCGGGGGTGGATCGGCATCGGGAGATGGCCGACGATAGATGGACAGACGTTGCCGAACCACGCGTGGCCGTGTCACGCGTAGCTGTGTAGCCGATCCTTGTCCTTGAATTGCTGGCGCGAGGCTCGCAGGGGGTTGTGGCTGTCCTAAAACGAATTTTCCAAAGGCATTTCCTGAACTATTGCTGGTCAACGGCATCAGTCGCCTGAGTTCCTGCTCGGGTGGTGGCGCGCCACGTCGCCATCGTGTTGTAGAGAACGGCCGCGACTGGAGTTCTCAGATATACCTCGCAGCTGTGCTAGTGATTTGGTTTGTTTGCAAAAGCTTGCGGGTCTCTGTCAATGAACCCTCGCTATCGCTTATATCCCCAATCCTGTAGTTCCGACTTGCTCGGTTAGGAAACCGTAGTGGACTGGAAGTAGGATGGCTAACGAAATACGCTGGACCTAGCAGGATCCAAGACCCTTGCCCAACTGTTTTGCCTACCAGATGGAATCTGCGACCCTGCGACACGAGTTGGCTTGCCTCTGTGATCGTCTGGAAATTGGGTCCTTCTTCAGCGACCTTCTTCCAGGCCCGGCGGACAAGGTTGTGCATTTTACCAGGAGGCAGGCCACTTTCCTTCTTTCTCTAAGGAGACGGGGCTATGATTATATCATAGAATAGAATCGCACCCAGCATGTACCAAATAGCGCCCTCCTGTTCTTGCGCCGCCAACCTCCACATCAGAATCAGATTTTGCTTTGATAGGCTTTACGTGGGCGCATGTTCCTAGAAGTCCGCAAAAGGTGCTGCAGCAGGCATGAACACCGGCATCAAATCGACACCTAGGCTGCCTGGCGGTGCGACATCGCTCTCCAGACTAGGTTTCGCGTGTGGGGAAGTTGGCGCTATACCCGGAACGTCACATGAAGTAAATCCTTCAAACCCAATCATGAGCTTAACGAGAACCGCAGTTACTGCAGGGCGGACTTCCTTGATGTGGAATGCCTAGCCTCGCCACTATGCTGAGTTCAGTTCCGACAACAAAAGCGGCACACCGTGACAAGTCGATACGCTGTCGGGCGTAGTAACAGAAGAGACAACCACGTTGAATTGAGGTACTGTACAGCAGCCTAAGAAGGCGCAAGGGTCCACATTCCTCGACGAGAACAAGACGTCGGTGGACGGCGGCGGCACGGGAGCACCTGGGCTCGCAGACCTATGAGCTCCAAGCCCCAGAAATTCAGATACCCTTGAATTATGCTTGAAGGCTTGTAGGGAAAAGAGCAGGGTGATGTAGGCGAGATACTTGAGTGCTTCACCGGAGTGCCCAAAGATCAAGCCCTGGAACTGTCGTATCGCCCAACGCTTCGATGCACGCCTGCCCACCATCAACTCCAATCAAAGCGACGCAACACTGTCTCGCACCGCAATGCCTGTCACCAGTATCAGCATGATTTCCAAAAGATTGCTTTTATCTTTGTTCTGAACGTCCAGTCGGAAGCACCATTAGATTGATTCAATATCAATACCCGAATCCAGGTCTCAACCACTTAGACACGCTCAAGCACAGATTGTTACTCCTCTGACCTTCATCCCCGGGATTACCAGTCCACATCTGTACCAATGGCCAGTCTCGGCCCATCTTACAGTAAGACCAACAATACCAGCACATCGATACAAGTGGTCGAAGGTGTACATGTTGGGGATTAATTTCATCCATCACGGTCTCCCTTCAGGCATCATCAATGCAGCCTACCAGAAAGGGTTTCTAATGTACTGGCGAGGTCAAAGACCCATGCATCGCCGACGCTCCTTGCGCACGCACCCCACAACATCTGTGCACAAACTACTACGCATGAGGTGAATAAGCAAGTCTGATATTTAGGCCGGTCTTCGCAATAATGTTCAAGTACAGCCAATCGCCTAGAAACGACCACCGAGTCTCTCGACGTACTCAGCGAGTTCTCATATCTGCCAGCACCCGCCCCTCTAGAACTAACAAAGCTCTTCGTACGGACTAGAGACACCATCAATTCGCAAATGCAGTGTAGACCTTGTCTTATGCGACCAATTACTCCTTGTCGCCAGGCCATGCTACTTACTAGATTAGGCGCAACCTTAGATGCTACGATGCTTGGTCTAGGCAACAGAGGACAAAATGGTGCTCATCGAGGCGACTTCGGCCCAAGCAGGAGGCAACAAAATAGGCAGAGGCTATGGAAGTGTGACAGCTTGAGGTCATCACCTCCTTCATTACCCTCTTCACTTCACTCTACGGCTCTACTGCTCTACGGCTCTACGGCTCTACGGCTCTACGGCTTTACGGCTTCACCCGCCTTACCGGCAACCAGATATGCACCAGCCGCTTCCTTCGAAACCTCGACAGTCTGCTCGCCTTCTTGGATCAGCGGCCACTCGCCCCTGCGCAATCCGCCACAATCACATCCATAAACGCCACCATGTGCCCAGTCTACCATCATCGCCCCAAATTCTGATTTCAGCGTACAAAAAAGCGGGCCAACACGCTTAGCGGACGAAGAGACAGCTTCAAGCCCGAAGAAAGCCCGGATTCTCCAGGTCGGACATATTGGATTACGACCGAATCGTTGTATCTGGTCTAGTTCTATCAATCTGCTGGAATCTGCACACTTGTCATCCGTTGTTGCTCCAGGCCTTGACCGTTGCAGGTCTCACCGGTTTGGACTCACCGCAACTGTGAATCACCTGTTTCCAGGCTTCCAGGCTGCAAACATACTCCAAATGCATGAGTTTGTTTGCTAGCAGCGATGACCCAGCCGGTGGGCATCTCCGGCGACCAGGAATGAATGAACGAATGACGGAGAGCCTTCGGACACGTATTACACAGCCAACGTCTTGCGTATTGCATTCACCTGAGCACTCGGGTTATGATCGCGAATATGCGATCACGTAGCCAACTGGCTGACGAGTACCAATCTCCAAGAGTTGGTCAACAACCGCCGGCAAGCCCCGGGGATGGAGAAGCATGATTGATAGAGCTGCAAGCCATTGCCAATATGCAAGAGGTTGCAGAATATGGCAGCGCTTGCCACGGGTTTAGCAAGCTGAGGAGCGTCGAACACCACAACTCCGTCCTTGTCCTGTGGCTTGCCCGCTCGATGATGACTGTTACCTCCCATCTTTGCTGAACGGCACGATACTTTGCAAACATGATTCTCTGCTTTTCGGAACTGGCTAGATGCTTGAGCAGCATCCCAAGACCACCGGTACATCAACGGCTTCCACCGCGTCAGACACAATTTGTTTGGCAGACGAGGTTTGGACTTGCGTCACGGCAGTGGTTCCGCATAACGCTGTGGAACATCGGCGACAAGCACACCGACAGACATGAATTACAGACCTTGGCGAAAATGGTCATGGAAATAAAGACAAGCACCTCCCCTTTCAACGCTGCCACTGCAAAATCCACGCACAGAGACCTCTGTTGAACGGCTCTAGTGCGACTCCTCATCGACGTGGGACCTACCCTTCTTTCCACCATCACCCCGCACAAATGCGTTCTGCGTCATCCAAAAGGCTAGGCGTGAAGCGTCCCAGAAGTGACAGCGACGTCGGACCTGCTTCACCAACCGGCAGCGCATCGGAGGGTACGCGAAGCCCAGATGCGAGCGTGTTCGCGACCCATTCCATCACAACAGGGCCAAGTGTGGGTCTGCCGTCTCCACCACCGCGTCAGGTCGGGGCCCTCATGGATCGCCTCGAACTAGGACTTGACAGAGGCTGGATTCCCATCGAGATGCAGCAGTCCATCGCAGAGGATCCCGAGTTCGGATATCAGAGAATCGAGCCCCACGCATGGGGACTGCCCAACGACAGCAGGTTGTCGTACTATCCCGATCGAGAATACGCGTTGTGGCAAGTGAAGACGATCTGGCTCAGCGCGCGCAAATTTCAAGGAACAAATGGTGATCTGAACGAGTTCCTTGCATTAGTGATCAAGCCGCTCCTGAGACTGGCGATATCGCTAGAAAGCGAACACACTTTCATCCTGATGCCATTGTAAGTGTGATCCCTTTGGCTCGAACTTTGCTAACACATTGAGCAGCGAAGTCGAAGCAATGGACCCCGACTTCCACTGCGCTGCATTCGACGTCCCTCGCAAGATGACGGAAACCTCACTTATGTACTCGCCCCATTTGTGGGAATTCACTCAGGGGTTGGCGAAGCTTCGCCGGAAGGTCAACCACATCGACCACTGGTTCATGGCTTCTAAAGTATCATTCTCGTTCGTGGGGGCCAATCCTGTGGACGGCGACACCAAGGCGGCTGAGGGTCGCATGGCTGCCTGGATGGCAGCTAGCCTTCGCAAGAAGGCACAGCTCGCGCGTGACGCAGGCGTGTTGGACATGGCAGGCCTTGTCGAACCATGTGTTTTGTTCGACGGCTGCAAAATGCTGGTTTATCTTGCCTTCATGGAGCCGGGAGACAAGGACGCAATTCACATCCTCGGACCGGAGGTGGGACCATTCGAAGCATGTGAGATTCGGAGTGTCAGCGGTATCTTCCGAGCATTGAAGCTGTGGCGAAACATCATCGCATACGGAAGAGACACTGGAGCGACGGGATTCTGGGGAGGGTTCTTGGACGAGGTGCTGAGCAAGCTTACAGAAGAAGACGCTGATGCCAACATTTCTTCCCTGTACTGAGTCCACTTATGGCTCCGCCAAGATAGATCCGTTTCTTTCTTTTGTATCGCCTCTTCGGTTTGGTTTCAAGGCAGCAGTGTTGCCTTGAGCGAACAGAATGAGCTCATAGAATAGACCTGGCTGATGGAAGCCTCCCGTAGCTACGACAATCATATGTCCAGCACACTCTATCGCAACAGTGGTGACGTGTGACTTCGTTGATGACATTGCTTCCTCCTCCTGTTCTCCTTCCTTCTCGGTCCAAGATGGACCAACAACACAGCTCGGATGTCTCCATCATGCCCGTTTCAATGCAAAATGTCCTTGTCATGCTTGGAAATTCTAAAGTCCGGGTTCAGTGGACGCATCATCGTGCGCGCTTGGCAGTCAAAGGCTGCACGTAAGCGATGGAAGCTGGAATCGACCGTAGTCGTACCTGTACTGCCATGTGTCTGGACCGAGGCAGGATCGTGTTTCGAAGCACAGCTTCCCAGCTCCCATAGTCATCATTGCCAGTAACACCGCCGCAATGAGAACTCGACGACCTCTTAACTACTGGGCCGCCGGTGAAGGACATCTCCTGCCACGTTGAAAAACGTGTTCTATCAAGAAACGCAGCGTCGCATCATTCCACTAAAGGCGCAGAAAGGCTCGCTCAGACACTGGACGTTACGGTCAAGACATTGCGCCGCGGTGCAGTAACCTCTTCCAATTTCCCGAATACGCACACGATGCACAGCAGGCGCGACATCGTGGACCATGTCAAACACGAGACACCAGTCACTCCCTCGCCTTCGACCTGGCAGACGTACGCCTCACGACGCACGCAGCAACCAAGGACGGCGAAGACGTAGTAGTTCCAGTCACGCGCACGAAGACACTCGAGCCGGAGATTGATGAGTGCTGGCCGTCAGGCGCGCTGGCAAGGGTCTTCCTCCGGCAGCCCAGAATTCTGCGTTCGATTTAAAGACGTCACCGCAACGGCCACAAGAGCCCTTCCACGCAAGACGACCCCACATCGCCAACATTCCCGACAGAGAGTATCCAGATGCTCTATACTCCAATATCACGAGAACGAGTCTCGGCTACAAGCAACACCTGGGACACAAGAGTCGAAGAACTGTTACATCAGCGCGACTGGCATGTACACGGTGCGGTTTCCGGGCCACGCTGGTAAGAGATGGATGGGCTGCAACTCAGCTCGGTCAGGGCAGTACGGCATGAGGCCTCAACAGGTCCGATGCGCTTGGAACATGGTCCTTTTCATATCGAGCGAGGCGTATCTGTAGCAAACGGAATGATGATCTAATGCAACTATAAGCATACCCCGTTCGAACCGCTTTGCGCAGATGCACGGGAGCGACTGAGTGAGTATTGGGCATTGTCGCCTCTCCCTGCCGATCTAACCCTGGAGCCAATAACGGGATAATGTCGACGTCTTCAATTTCGTATCGTCGCCCTTCATATCGGATGGAGGAGGTGGTCTTGCAGTCTCTTCGTCATCTTCTGGCAACCAAAGCGCCCACTGCCGCACACATGTCTCGATCCCGGCATCTTCTGCCGCGATTCTCGTCCCAGCGTCGATATGCCCTACAAGACGCACCCAAACGTCACCGACTCCAACCTCACGGCCTCGAAAGCTGAGTCACACCGCGACAACCCGACACCATCGCACCCAGCTGCCGCTCGACCGCCGTGCTAGCCAGTGAGACCCACCAGGACGCCGACTGGTCCTCTTCTCTTCCCAGGCAACGACATGCGATGTGCGTGTTAGACGACGGAAAAGCGGTGTGCACCAACGTCGCTCGAAGCAAAGGGTCGTGCTGGTACTTGTGCGTATTGACACACACTCTCAGACATATCAGAGTGTTGAAAGCACTGCGCCTGCGGACTAGACAGCCTCGAAGAACGTAGAGAGCCAGACGGAGGGAGGCCGATGCCTGGGATGCATAGTGTTGGTGATTTGTTGCAGGAGCTGGCGCTTGGTGGATTGGGTGCTTGGGCAGGCGGAGGTTGCAATCGGCATCAATGGGGGTTGCATGATTCTCTTTCGTTTGCTTGCTAAGCTTGAACCAATGTTTGAAGATAGTGGGTTTTGAATTAGGTGGCCGTTATGTCGTTGGGTTCGTTTTGCACGCATCCTCATAGGGTGGCCTGAACTCATCGGTGTCTGAAAAGATTTATGGTTCTGCTCCAAGTCGTGGGCGCGGGTGATTATTGATCAAGCGACGGGCTTGCTCGGTCTCATGTCCCTTGTACGAGCATCGAAAAACGGTCGGCATAGGTTTTTGCTGCGCTCGATGACAGTGCCCGCCGCCGTGCGTTGGAGGAAGCTGCTGACTTGTAGTCTAGCCTCGCCTGATTTAGCGCAGCTAATTTGAACTCGCCTCAAGAAGGTGTATCGACGTTTGTACCTTGTATCCAAGCACTTTTGCTGACCTCTGAGTAGTAGCGCTCCTAGCAGTCACCGAAGTGCGCTTACCAGTCCCTAAGGAAATGGAAGTGCAGGGCAGGACGCAAGCAAGGCCGCAGCTTCCCAGCAGGTCTAGCATGCTCTTAAAAGGGCTGACTTTACGAATCTCAGCAGAAGGTGGTCACCTATGCGAACACGGAAATCGGAGTCTTCAACCGTGGACGAGGTCGAAATGAGTTGAATGTCAACCGAGCGCGCACAGCTTCATCGCACGCATGAGGATGCAGTCAGGGACGAGTCTGCAATGTACGATCCCCACAAACGAAACGCGGGTTTCGACGACCACCACCAGCAGACGCGGTTGGCACCTGGCGTTCTAGTCGCTCTCAGAAGCCATCTTGGCAAGGAAGAAAAGGAAAAAGAGACCGGAAACAGGGTGAAGGCGGGTGTTTACTTCTACCAGTTCAAGACTGGACTGGCCTCCCCACCTTATTGGGCAGGAATGACTATCACAACAAAAGCCTGGTGCGGTCAGACGACAGGCCTTGTGAATTTCCATCTCCTCGCCTTGAGCACGTCACCAGATACACCCACCTTCCGAGTCTCAGCTGTGCTTGGGTTCCTCGGTCCAGTGGCAACCCTGGCCGTGCAAGAACAGCAGTACTCAGAGACAAATAGACGAACATGTCATCGCACAGCACGGAGTTGGATTAGCCATTACGTGGCGTGCTCCCTGCTAGCAGCTGCGGTGCCTGTCGCTTGTTGGCCAGTATTTCGATCTCGCGAGGCATGTACTTTGGAGACGTCCGAGCGGTCTGGGTGCGAGTCGATGGACGAGTAGTTGCGAGACTGGCAGGCGTTCGTGGATATGGCTCTGCGGCCTGGAACGTGGAATGGGTGGTTGGTTTGACGAGCTCACGAGGGGATATGGTAAAGGGTGCAAGACGAGCTGGGAGCAGGCAACGAAAGGTTGGCATGACGTTTAGGTGTGTACAGCCACACCTTTCGGGTTCGAGGTGCTGAGGTGATCTGAAGCAAGTGATTTTTTATGAGTGCAGAGGCTCAGCTGCAAAATGCTTGTGAGGCATGAGTCAAACACGCCAAGGGAGATGGTTGAGATGTTGCTAAGATAGAGCCACAGCCCGGATACTCTGAACGCAACCAAATACCATTCTATCCCAGTGGAGCTAGGTGTATCGAAGCCAAGTCTGCAAAAGGCAGTGCGCTGACCATCTATTCACGGACGATTGGTGGGGCAACTTCCAAGCAAACTGTGGCCAACGGATGGTGTGATCTCAACGATAGCAGGCGCAGGCCGGCCTTCTTCGAGCATCTCCGCACAGTGATGCCGTTCATCATCCGTCCCATGCTCGCGTGGTTGGGTGTATGCTGAGCTGGTCCCGTGCCAAAGATTTGAGGGGAGTCGAGAGATCGCCAAATGCTCTTCTTGTAGCAAACTGGGAGCAGAGACTGCTGGTTGTGCCGACGTCTCTTCGTCGAATTCGGGTCGATTCACGATCCTGCTACAAGTCCCTTGATTGTGTCCTTGCGAAGGGAGAGGCCTCCATCCATAGCAACGTGAATCTTGATGAGCCTTCCAGTGGATCTTCCAAGCATCGCATGCCGTCATAGCATGTCGCAGGACAAGAACGCGGTATCGATGTCGCGCACAACAACCACGACGCATGTAAGCCCTGAGCTTTCGCAGGCTCGCCATGCTCTACACCATAGTAGGCAGCAGCTTTGCTTGGACGTGGCGCGGTCGCGGCGACCACCAAATATGTGTGCGTTTCAAGCCCAGCAGAAGCTCCGCCTAGCGTCCACACCCACGTTCCATCCTGTGTCCATTGTTGTACGCTGGTAGTCGTGTGGTCGAGCGGTCGGTCGGGCGAGTCGGCGTCAGAGCGCGTGAAACGTGTAAGATGGTGTCGGCAGGCCAACGGGCGATCGGTGGAGGCTGCGGCTGTCATTGCCGGCGAGGCATGGTGAGGCAAGTGGCCCTCGTGTCTTGTTCGGGTCAGCTCCATGTGTGGTGTGCGCAATGTCTGCATCATCACGTACCCGGGCGCGTTCCGGTCGCGCTTTGAGGCTCGTTCGGTCCTCGTGGGCGCCGTTCCTTGTCAGACGCGCAGTCAACGTGCGCCCTGCGAGACAGCGCGCATATCGCCGTCGCCGTCCAGCGCACAAAGAGTCACAGCAGTCTGCCTGCACGCACGTCGCCACCGCAGCGCGTATCGATACAGCAATCCACATCGTCCTTCGTCGTGTAGCCCATATCGTACCCACGTCGCCCGGCGCAACTTCAACGTGACCTCCATTGTTATGTATTTGGCCAGGCAAAGGCTGATCGTGAAATGACGGGACAGCCGCGGATGGCCTCTTCGTTCGTGGCATCCAATGCTGCCAGTGCAGCGCGTTGTAGCGAGCTGGGGCGGGCGAAGTCGTTACGTCGGGCGCCGTTGCGAGCAGAGGCGAGGGCCGGCCGAAGTGGTGCTTCAGCGATGATCGAGGCGAAGGCTTGGAGGAGGTCTCGCAGTGCGCTCAAGACGGGTGTCTTTTCGCGTAACTGTGCCTCGAGGCATGCAGCGCCCTCCTTCCGCCCAGGCCGGAGCGGCGATGAGCAGGACGGAGAGCGTGCAGCAGTGGCAGGCGATGCACGGCCAAGAGTTGGTAGGAGTTGTCGAGTCGTGCTTCGTTGGTGGATGGAGGGTGCGCGGAGAGAAATCGCGGTGCGCAACGGTGGTTTGCCAAGCCCAGGTGATGGCGCGCAACACCACCGCTGCTGCGTACTACCGACGGCTTTTGTCCACGGTCAACGTGAGTGGCCTACTGTTGCCGCACTATAAGTAAACAGAGTGCACTTCAAACAACAGCCCTGGCACATTTGTTCGCGGCAAAGTCTGCTGTGAAGCCTGCAATGCGTGTTCGAGAAGTGTGTTGCGTCGACCCTCTCCCACCGCTCGCTCGCCTTCTGTTTCGAGGGCGCCGCAAAGCAGGCCCCCGTGCTGCTTGGACCCTTCCTCTTATTGGGAGTCTGTCGGGCCGTTGAACTCGGCTGCAATCTTGATGCTCTTCTAGGTATGACTCCCACTGTTGGGCCGCGCGCTCGAAAGGGCCTGCTTGTCGCCTTGAACGGCGATTTCATCCTGCTGTACGAGCGCCTCATGGCGGCTTCCTATCGTGATGCCAGGCCCCATTACTCACATCGCACATGTAAGAGGTCGTTATACTTTAGCTGTCAACATGCAACTTCGCTTAGGACTCTCATCACCACCCACGGTCAAGTTTGTTCGCGGGAAAGACGTGCAGTTCTTGAGCAGTTCGAACCTCATGCCATCATTGTCTTGTACGCGCTTTCCTCCTCAGCATGGTAGGCACGAAGGGTTGCGACTGCCTCTCTCTGCCTCGAGGCGATCGAGCGCAAAGCTGAGGCAACTTCTTTGCGCACATCGTTGCTATCGCTGGGATGTCACGCTCCACAGCCCCCTCAACGTCCACACCACACTGCCAACCAGCGCTCCGACGTCCTGGTCATCCTCTTTGTCGAAGCCTTCACAATGCCGGTCCTCCCCTTGGAGCGTAATGCCGACGCGCTGTAGCTGTCACGGCCATCGTTGAAGGCCAACTCCGAGATGACGCTGAGAAGCCACTTGTTCCCCAGCACCCACAGCATGTCGATCGGCAGGCGCCCTGCTCTACGACCATCGCGCTTATAGCGTAAGGAAGAGAAGTCGGTACCAGTAACTGCAGGCCGAGCAGCCCTGTGTCAACGGGCTTGGTACACCTAGAAAGAGGTTGCACAAAGCAGCACATTGCTATTGACCACTGCTGCCGAGCACCAACGATCGCCATGACCACGGCCATATCCATGATCGGCGTCAACAGCTTGGCGATGAGGGCCAGTATGCTGGCAGGGACACAGCCCGATGAGCCGACGCTGCGTCTGACGTTTTGGTTGTCTCTCAACACCAGACTTCAAGCGTTGAAGCAGTCCGAGCCACGCCGACGGCACTAAGAGTGACGGCGACAATGTTCTGAAATGAAAGTCAGCCAATCAACCCAGTCACTCAACATACGGCCCCTCTTTGTGTTGGAGCAACGACGAGGTCTTTGTATAGCTGTGGTGAATGCGGAAGAAGTACCTTCTATCTATTTTTCCGCACAAAACATCCAAGCATTTCATTCTTTATTCATCATCGATTGTCTCTAGGTACTTCTGAGTCTCATCAAAGAATGCGAAGAAATTCAGTTTGGCTCCATCGACCTGCCTGAAATGGCGCCCTTCTTGGGCCACCTCTGCCCAACGCGTCGAGACCAAATCGCAACCCCTCTTCCAAACTTCATCTTGGAAGTCAAGGCCCACAGCCCCAAAGTCATTCTCATTGTAGTACACAGCGTACGACGCCATTTCATCTAATCTACACAACTCGCGCGGACTACACTTGTCGAGAAATGCCGATGCTTTGTGCTGTAGATGCGGAGCCGTGCCCATGACCCCAACGGCCCAGACGCAGTAGAAAGCATGCTGAAAGCGTGCGATCTCGGATGGTCTCATCGGATCGTGTTCTCGGTCAAAGCTTGCTTCAATCTCACAGAGGTTGATCCAATCCTTAGTGACAGCGAATGCACACCGAGCGTTGAACAGCAGGCGCTTGGCACGGACAACTGACCCCGGCTCAAGTTTTTCTTGCGATTGACCCAAAGCTTCGGCTTCCTCCTGCATGTCGAGTAATCGCTCGGCGTCATCAAGGCTGGGAAAGACACGAGGAGCGATGGCTTGACAGATGGAGGTTGGAAACTTTCGCCATGTATGGTAGAAGGGACGTGCTGTTTGAGCAAGTGCAGCCACTACTGAGAAGTCGGCGGCAAACTCGAACACTCGGCATATGAGCTCGGGTGGGAGTGCTGAGAAGAGAGTAGTCGAGGTCATGATCACAGTTGTCTAGTAAATCTGTGAAAGAGACGAAAGCTCAAAATGTTGGTGAGTGAGCAGCGAGTTGAGCTGGTAGCTGTTGAAGTCCTTGATCAATCTTGAGCGGGTGTGTAGAGTAAAGACACATCCAGAGTTTGCAAAGCCCAAGTAGTGTGGCTAAACAACAGTGGTGGTGCTTATGCCGTTAGGATTGGTGTAGGGAGGCACGGAGACCGAAGTCCGAGGAGACCCACCGTTGCCGCCATCAGCCAATCAGCAAGCGATATGGTTGGTTAGGCGCACCCCGCGCTAACCTTCCGCGTAAGGGACCGCCCTGTGGATTTCTCCCGGACCACCGCTGTGCACAACTCAGCCAACGACTGTCATTCAACGCACTATCTGTTCTGTTCAGTATCACCCCAAAATCACGAAATGGGCCCAGCAACATCGCGAGGTTGATCTTTTTTCTGACGTGTTCAACTCACCAGGTCTCGCATGTTGGGCTCAGCGGCTGCACGAGATTCTCAGCTGACAACATGTGTCGCCAAGGTCGAGCCCATCATGAAATGCAGATCCCGTGTAGATTCCGTGTAAGAAGGTCCCTTCGCAGTTGAATGAAGAGCTGGAAAACCGTAGGTCGCAAGGCCATGGAAAGCATCAAAGTCCGGTCTGTGCTGTGTAGGTGTCTGTATAACTTCTCAACGCCACGCTTTCTCGACTCCCAACGATTACACTCATTTGGAGAACTTGCATCTTTGCTATACTTTCTTAACTTCGGTGTTTTACTCATTGAAGTCATCTTGTTCATTTTGCCTCCTCAGCAATACTAAACAGCCATGCTCGGCCCGAATCTCTTCGGAGCTACCTTTGTTCTTTGGGTGCTCTTCGCAGCCACAGTACTCCTCGGACAGGCCTCAGCCGCACCACCTTATGGATCTCACGATGACCTTGTCCGGCGTGCGGGCAAGCCAGGCATTGGTGTTGAACTTGAAATGAAAAACATCAACATCGTAGGCCCAGGCAAACCACTGCTTGGAGAGAAACGGGAAGCAATCAAGGGCGCTGTGATGACGCCAGTCGGCTTTGCTGGGGCTCCAAAGCTTAATTGGGCGCTAACCGCAGAGGTTGGCGATTCTAACGTTCTCCCAGAGGCCATTGTGGATGGTCTCAAGAATAAAGTTGGAGACCGCCAGACGAAGGTCATTGGAGAACAAATTCACCAGTTCTTTGTATGTTGGCCTACTCTTTTGAGATTATTCGTCCGTAGTTTCCCTTACTAACTCACCTTCTTCTGCAGAAAGGCTGGGCGCCATGTTCAGCCAGGGGCTGCAAAGTTAACATCAAGGGCTTCGATAACCTCGGCGAATGGACAGTGAAATGGCCGACCCAACCAGTAGATCTCAACAAACTGCCTTTCGGCCCCCAAGTCACGACTGCGATGCCCTTAGGAGCCGTTCTGAAGATCCTCGGCGATGCGAAAGCTAAGAACAAGGCCAGAAATCCGCTCGCTAGCAGTGGAGCACTAGATGCCGCCAGAATCAAGATACTCACGAAGAAGGACTTTGCATCTTTCACCAAAATCAGTGCAAGCGACATCGATGACGAGTTTCTGGGCTTCTTCTCCCTCCTTACATCTTATTGCGTCCTGGCCAAGTATACAGATCCTAAAAAGGGACCAAAACACTTGCTTCCGGTCATGCCCCGCACCGACTTCGCGGCTCAATACACCAAATTCATCGAACCAAAGCTGAAGAAGCAATTTCTCGACAAGACGACATCCTTACTCGATGTCATTGTCAAAGTTTCTGGAAACGCGCAGCTCGCCAAGGAAGCATTCAAGTGGAACGTTGGAAAAACCGTACCCATTCCCGAGAATTGGACAGGCAAGCTAGAAAACCTAGGCAAAGGAACACTAGAAATCGACGATTTCATCAACCACATTCAAGGATTCGACAAGAAGACGAAGAAGGCACTTCCCAAGATGGATCTGCTGAAGCTTATGGACAAGGCCATGCGACACGGTCAGATTGGAAGCCTTAATAACAGGATGGAACCCGTGCTGGATTCAACCAAGGAGGCGCCTATCTTTGAGTTCCGCGAGCTTGATCCGGTCTTTGGGCCTAATCTCGGGGCTGCCTTGGGGGCGTACGAAGAGAAGGTCATTGCGTACCACAAGGAGTTCAAGAAGCGCAGTATCGACGCTCAGGAGGATGCGGGCATGTCGTAAGAAGGAAGAAGCGAGCTCAACGGCGGGGTGTTGCGAGGGATGGAGCCACAGAAGGGAGTAGGAAAGACTAAGAGAATAGGACAGGGTGAGAGAAGAGAACAGATAGGCCAAGGGCGTGTCTCATACTGTACAATCATGTTGGCTACCATCAACATGCAGAACAGCGTGTGTCAGCAAAAGGGAGACGATATGTACAGGCTGCAGTGGATATGATTGTCATCATGCACGAACCGTGGTATCCATTCAAAGGCCCAAATTCACATGAAGGATAGACAGACGGAACTTCTCTACCTCCAGTACTTGCGTGGACCACGCTTGCAGCGTCCAACGTAAACCTTTACCAACCCCCTTGGCCGCGAGCGCACTTGCCAAGCCCGGTCTCGCGTGATGCTGACTGATCCCTGCTCAACATCCATTCAGGCAACCACTATAACTTACCTTCGCTACACTCACTCTCCCTGCTCCCACACCACTTTCACATCGAATCTTCTCCGATGCTACTACCCTTGTGCACACACGCAGAACGAGCAGGTACTCAGCAATTACGGATCAGCCTTGGCGCAATCCTGCAGGCGCAACCCCCCACTTTCAGCTTGATCCTTCAGAAGAAGACATTCCGGTCAGCCAATCTTCAGCGTCTAGACAACTCGCCATCTCTGAGACCATCTTGTTGGTGATGAACGTATTCAACTGCCTGAGCTCGTCCGACATCGCAAAGCCGTTCGGGATCGTATAGGTACCGTTGGTCACGCTCCTGCACAGGGCCCCTTGCACTTCTTGTCCAGGTGCCTCTCGCACGCCTTGACCTTGCCTAAGTCGTTGGTGGTCACCAGCTCCGCGTCCAAGTGCTCCGGGTTGATCGCGAACATCTCGCACTTCACGACCTTGGGTGCGTTCACGATCGATCTCCCAGGCACCACCACGCGCTTGAACGTGAGTGGATGGTCGTCCAAGTAGGTGCCCATGACCTTGGACTTGTATTCAATTACGGACGTGTACCGAGACAACACGTGCCCGCGTTTCAGCCCGACAGCATGTACGTGGACGAGTCCTGGATGACTACCGAGATCAAGTGCCAGTGCTTGGACGAGGTCAACCCAATGTACTTGTACGCATCCTCCTCTGGTGCAGCTACTCTGTACAATTTCACGACGCAGGGCCTGTCGATCAACAACTGCTTCCACGACGAAATGCTCATGTGCACGGGGTTGTCCGCGTCTAGGCAGAGGTCCATGTTGGAGTCCGTTTGGCCGTGTATAGAGCCGCAGTCCGTACGTAGTGCAGGCACTCGCTAGTGGGCGCTGGGGCGATTGCTTTCATGTAAATGATGTCGTTGATGTGGTTGCACATGTACGGGTCCTCACAACGGCCTGATTAACAGCATGGTTGTGCTCTGCAACGTAGTCAAGAGCAGGTACGCAGCCACGTACACGGCTGAGAGCATGGGCACGCATGCGCTTCCGTACAACTGCGACAACGCGGCCAAAGTCCAGTACCTGTACAAGCACGACTTCAACTACGTGGACAGGTCCTCGTCCCTCTGCAATGACTGCTTCATGCGCACGGGAATCCGGCCGAGTCGGCGTACGCCGACTACAGGAAGAGGTTGGACTCGTGGATGTTGCCGGAATTGAGGTCGTAGGTGCCTGCTGGGCTTGTAGATGTAGCTGTCTGTGTACATCGAGTAGAACCGCGTCCGCGACCAGGGTCATGCGCTTGAGCACGAACGCGACCATGGACACGATCCCGAGGATGAACATGAACTCAGTCATGGTCACGAACATATCCAAGGTTCCGCGCACGGAGATCGAGCTGCGGTTGAACAAGGCCATGTCTATACGGATGGGCAAGCTGATGGAGGCGGGCATGATTGGGTACGGGACCAAGAGCTCGATGAAGGAGACGGGCTGCGATTGGTGGCCGAGCCCGAAGTTGAACTTGAACGGGATGGTGAGGTCAAGGATCCACGAGGGCAAGGTCGTGGAGTTCCCCGTGTCCGTGTACACCGTGGTGCCCGGCATCAAGCTCGCGGTGTCGCACGAGTACTTGTTCGAGGGGAGGATCATCATCGCGGACTACAACACTGAGATGGACGAGCTCACATGCACGTGCATACTGGCCCACGTGAGTGTGAGCGTGATCTAACGCACGTTCAAGAGCGAGGACAAGTCGTTGTACTCGTTCAAGATCGAGCTCCTGACCTCGGTGATGGCAGTGGAGATCAAGGCGATCTCGAACAAGACTATGTCCTTGTGCAGGAGCGTACGGTGGTACAGGAACAAGCTCGACTACGACTTCATGTCTGTGTGAGCAAGGGCTTGGACCACGCCGTCGTGGACGTCTCGGACATGAGCGAGTACCCGGACCGTTTATGGTCATGGCCGACGGCATGAAGGTGTACGTATTCTACTACAAGTTCGGATACGTGATCGCGCGCTCGGACGTGCAGTTGACCGTGCAGTTTTGCGTGGTCTCGCACTTGGGCGGCATCTCGGACGACATCTCGTACATGCCCGACGCCATGATCGTAGAGTTGATGCTGAACGGGGACTTGGTCTATATCGATATGTTGTCCGTCAACGGGACCGTCATCTCGCCGTCGAGGACGTAACTTCACAGGCCGGTCACCCCAATGCAGAGGCCGCCCGTAGTTTTGAGGACGAACTGGCCCACGTCACTGATCAAGAGCCAGCTCGCCAGCGTGTTCATGAAGAACGACGGGGTGGCGTGCGTCACCGGGTTTAGAACGTTGAGATTGAAGGCGCCCACGGTCGACCTGAGGTACAGGAACAGATCCATGTTTGCGATCAGCAAGGGGGAGATGGTCAAGATTGCGGATGGCTCCGAGCACATGATCGAGGGCGTGATCCACGAGATGAACGTGAGCAAAGAGAGATCAATCTTGCTCAACAACCCCAGGGAGCGCCTGTTGAAGCACTCGCCCAACACCGTTGATATCGTCAGGCGCGCGACGATGGTCGTGAGCGGCGATCCGAATTTGGACACTGTCTTGTTTGACATTACGAACATGTCCTTTATGTTAAAGACACGAGTATACGAGATGGCGCTGTCAATGGCAAGCACGACTAGGAAGGTGATCGTGATGTTGGGCTCGGGCAGGTTGCGGGAGTGGCGCCAGATGTATCTCTTGTACTCCTCCTACATCGCGGTCGACCCCAGGATCAGCGTAGAGAGGTTGACCAAGTCCATGCCCAAGTGCAGAATTGTGCCGTACGACATGAGCAGGTCCTTATCTACGCAGTTGACATCGATATCGAACCGGGCCTGCTCTACTACAAGGGCTTATCCGATGACTTCCTCGTGCAGACGGGTACGTCCCAGGCCATGCCGACGATGGGGATCCCGGCCGTGTTCTCGTTCAGCATCTCGTACCACGCTCATGCTGTCGAAGGTGAACGTGTTCGACTGCGGCTACGTGCACGACGGCATGAGCGAGGGGTCAGGGGCAAACCCGTCACTATGACCTTGCGCAGGAACAGCAGCTCGAAGGCGCCCATGCAGGTAGTCTTGACCTTCGGCAAGTCGACGTACGTCGAGCCGTCTTTGTCCGTGAGGTCGATCGCGGGTATGAGGTCGGTCAAGGAGGCGCTGCTGGACGTGTGGTCGAGCGTGGACACGGACACGTGAGCGATCATGAACAGGGCCGTAGTCATGTGTGGGTCTTGAACTTGAGCGTCATCACGGGCTTCCCTGGGTCGTTGAGTATGGCCGTCGTCGCGAAAGCGTTCAACTTGGTGGGCGAGTACCTGGTCCGCACTCGATTGTGGGCAGTTTCGGCCTTGTGCAGATGTAGTATGTCGGAACGGCCTCGCACACCGAGCACTTGACGATGATCGACCCGTCGGTGCTGAGCACAGCCTCGTTCGAGCACGAGTACAACCCCGGCATCATTATCGCCAACAGCTCCGTCTCTCCGAGCCCAGGCGTGCCCAACATGTACCTTCTCCGCGCCCATGAGGCTCCTCGTGATCGTGGACGGGTAATGCTGCTTGAGTAAGGGTGTGCCTGAGCTGCAACACCTCCATTATCGCGTAACTGCACATGACCGTCCTCGCGACGTCGTTCGTGTCCTTGAACGAGAGCTTGTCCCCGCCAGCCGTCAGGTACGCTTTCGGAAGCGTGTGGCCGACCCGTCTCTCGTCCCAGAGCGCGAGCACTCCTGTGCCCCTGGGCTTCTGTATCCTTCGGAACGAGGTCACGCTGCCGTACCTGGACATGCACGCACTCATGGACCTAACTAGGGCCGCCTATCCGCGCGTGACGTCCTTCGTGTCAACAAGCAAGTTCGGTTTGGAGCGCTCACCGGTCTGTGTTCACGAGCATAGGCATGTCCTTGTACGGGATTTTCTCCCCAATTTTGAACTTGAGTCCGTCGCGAACCGCCAGCTTGTCCCCGACCACGAGCTCCTTCGACTCCACGTAGTTGACCGTGCACGAGTCCCCGACCTTGCTCCTGCCCATCTTCACGACCACGCCCGGAATTGCGGGTTTCTACTAGCCCTACTTCATGAACACCACCCTGGGCTCAATGTGACCGCACCTGGCCGGCAGCGGGTAGTCGATGTAGCCGTTCCACGGAAAGTCGCCTGAGTCCGCGAGCTCCTTCCAGATCGAAACCGCGTCCTCGGTGTTGCTCGTGCGGTCGATGAAGTCCGCGACCGCGTACTTACCCGGGTGCGTGATCAACCCCTTGTTCGAGCTCATGAGCGTGATCGTTCTTATGAACGACGTCATGATGATAGGTTCGCGCTCGCCCAGGGACACCGACGTCGCATCACCGTTGACGGCCTCCCAGTACAGGGCTTTTACAACTATTTGAAGCACGAGGTTGAGCCTGGGCTCCGTGGTGTACTGAAAAAGGGGATGATCCTGGACATGGCCGGGGCGTACTGCTCGAGCTCCAAGTTTCTCGAGGGGAAGGTGATATTCGCGAACTTGAGCATGTCGCTGTGGTATAACGACATCAAGCCCACGGACGGCCCCTTGAAGTTGGACTTGACCCCGTCCTCGGTCAGCCTCACGGGTCTGATTAAGACCCCAGTGGAGATCAAGATGTTGAGGACCCTCATGCTTTCGAATACGTGCAAGGTCGGCATGTTGGACTCGCAGATGTTCTTCCACTTGCTCACGATGACGTCCACCTCCTCGTGCGTGTCCAAGCAGCAGTACCCGCCGCACCCACGACCGAGTCCCCAAGGCTGATCTCCATCGAGAACTTGAGCTTGGACAAGAGCTCGTACGCCATCTCGCACGTCCTTGAGAGCTTGATCCTGATCATGGTCCCAGCCGCCGACATGCGCGCGTGACGCGCCCGGACGCCTTTGACTGCGGGGTGTAGCATATGTTGAGGAACGTGCCCATCTACACCTTCGGCTTCCTCTGCTCGACGCCGGCCCTCTCGTCCTCCTCGGCCATGTCCCCGATCGAGAGCATGGTGTTGTCCATGAACAAGCCGTCGAACGCGTAGTGCCTGTCGGCCGGCTCCATGGGCTTTCACAAGTTTCTTCAGAGGTTGTTGTCCAAGGAGTGGTTCGCGGCCTCCAGCACGGCCTGATTCGTGTGCACGGTCAGGGGTGCCCTCCTAGAGTAGCACAAGCTCGACCTCCTGAGCAGGGTGCCCGATGGCTCTACGGGACCGGTCCTCTGGGGTCGTACCCGATCACCCACCGGAGCGAGGTCGACTGCCCCTACATGACCGTCGAGGACATCCTATTCGGGGCTACGTCCCCGTAGTCCGACTCGCACACGCGCATCCTCCCGTTGATGCACGCGCTGTGGCCCACGATCCCAATCATGAGCGATATGCTGTACATGTTTAGGCCGCCGTCGTCGTCCATGCTCGTCTCCCGGGACGCATCGCAGACTAAGATCCTGCCGCCGCTCAACTCGTAGTCCCTGGACGACTTCCCTAGCGGCAACAAGAACTCGACCTCGTGCAGGAAGTCCCTCGTGGAGACGGGCAAGCTGATGTTCATGGTTACGACTACCACTCGACCTCGGGCCTGTTGACGCTCCAACTCGCATCCCAGGCGCAGAGACTTGGGCGTGTACGAGCTATTGCCTTGGACTACACTAGTACGAGCACGTGAAAATGACCAGGTACTGCGCTAGAGTCGAAGAGATACACAGAGACGGGCGCGTAATCGTGGTCGGATAAGACAATTGCGGTGTGCATGCTGATAACGACATCAAGAGCCAGGACTGCAGCAACTCCGCGCCCACAGACAAGGAATCCTACGTGAGCTTGCGCCCGGGGTCAGACAAGTGATTCTTCCCGTGCAGGGTCGCGGTGTCGGGGTCGCTCTGCTGCGAGTGTGACTAGGTGATGGAGAGCGGGACCGTCAGCAAGTTGTCGGACTTGCCCGAGGATAGGACCATGCACAAGGATGGCACGGTGGAGACGCACGACTTGTGCTGCCCGATGCAAGATCATCGACACGGATCTGTCGTCGAACGTGAACTTGCACGTCTACTCCGGCATTAACCCGGCCATGAACTGCGATTTCGACGCTGGCATGCCCAGGTACATGAACTCGCCCTCGTACGACGACGCGTGCGTGGACGAGATCTCGAACTTGGAGCAGCTGATCTCTGAGGCGCTGAACGTACCCACGAGCTACAGGAAGTGCGGGAGGAAGGACAAGAGCAGGGACAAGAACAAGGCCTCGAACGACAGAACGGACGCCAGCGAGAGGATGAACCAGAACTTGATCGATGGGAAGGAGCTTATTTTAGCCTTGTAATCGCACAGCGGCAAGCGCACGTTCAGAGATTTGCTCACAGTGATGAGCGTGAGGGAGAGCTCGTGCACGAACGCCATCGCGAACACGAAAGTGGGCGCGCATCGATGACAGGCGCGGGGCGGCACTTGAACGAGCGACGGCGAGCGAGAGGATGGGCGAGCCCGGCGTGTGCAGCTCC